>JAWWNI010000199.1:1800000-2021916 GCA_034642065.1 Darevskia nairensis
TACATTATTAAAAACGCTTAAAAGCACAAAAACAAAAACATTTAAAACAAGACTAAAACCGTAACTGGTAGACACACATTGTAAAAAATTATGCACCTGTTCTACCTCGACAGGAATACTACTCCACCCCACAGTAAAAGCCCTACTGTGAGTTACTACAGACCTGGCTTCTGAGATCTTTGGGGCTTGCAGGAGAAACTCTCCTGCAGACTTCAGTGATCTACTGGGTAGATCTACTGGATAAGGCGGTCTCTCAGGTACACCCTGAACTTGGCCCAGCAGTAGAAGAGCAGCCGAAACAAATCCCACAAGCAGAGTGCTATGTGCTGTCGGTAGTTTGTCCCCACAACCTAGCTGCTGGGCTCTGCATGAGCTGCAGCCTCTGGCCGAGGGTCGCCTTGCATGGACCACACTGCAGTAATCCGACTGTGAGGTTATCACTGCATGGGCAACTGTCATTTTGGACTCACAGCTGTCCATGGAGGTACAGTTCAATTATGTGTCCCTGGCAGCTGTCTACCAGCTCCGTCTGGTACGCAGGCTGAGACCCTACCTGCCCGCAGACTTGTCTCACCAGAGTGGTGCATGCTCTAGTTATCTCCCGCTTGGACTACTGCAATGACCTCTCCATGGGGCTACCTATCATCGTCAAAGTTTTGTCTTCCCAGGAACCGAGACACCCCCTGATGCAGGGCCTTGTCTTCGGAGCAGCTCTCTGAACTGGGAGGCAAGGTCAGGTCTGAGACCTGCAGGAGTCCTGTCTCTCCTCCTCCTCCTCTCCAATCCTGCTGACTCAGCTTTGCAGATAAGAGGGGCCATGTGACATGTTACTGAGGTTCAGAGTCTGACTACAGTATTCATAAACCAAGTTGTTATGAGCTTAAAACATTTCGTTCGGCTTGATCCTCTTATCGGCAAGAGAATTAGTTCGCCCAGCTGGCTGGCCTGCATGTGTGCAAACAAGAACGACATGGTGTCGCTGAGGGAGGCAGATACGCTGCGAAATGCAAGGCTCAGCATGCCACCCTAATGGACGCTTGCTGAACAAGAAAACGCTTCAAGCGACCTGTTTCTCAAACAGTTCCTCTCCGGTGTGCTTCTTCCGACTTATCGCTAAGCATTCCTGCTAGTACTTTCTAGTAATGTGTGAACCCCTCGCCGCTACCCACAAAGCGTTGGGTTAGTCTAGAAAGAAGCAGCCTATTCATCAGCCGAAGGAGAGACGGGCGGCATTCTTCTAATGCAAAGCTTGCTGGGTGACCCTGAGCCAGTCACACGCTCTCAGCCCGACCTACCTCACAGGGTTGTTGTCAGGATCAGAAGGGGATGAGAACTATCTAAGTCACCTTGATCTCCTTGAAGGAAAGGTGGGGTACAAATGTAACGAAGAAGAACTGCTGGGGTAGCTCACTTGGTACAGTGTGAGAATCTTAATCTCAGGGTTGTGGGTTCGAGCCCCATGTTGGGCAAAAGAGTCCTGCATTGCAGGGGGTTGGACTAAATGACCCTCGTGGTCCCTTCCATCTCTCTTACAGTTCTATGATTCTAAGAAGAAGAACATCAGGGCTTCAACTTAGGACAGACCTCCAGGTCTTGCCAAAGCAAGGCCTAAAAACGAGTTAAGGCGCTAGTCCTTAGGATTCATTCATTCATTCATTCATTCATTCATTCATTCATTCATTTATGGTCCAGTCTACAGGGTCAGGTGTACAAGGTCACACTTCACCCAGAGGAAAACCAGGGTTTGCCACTAAATATTTATTCATTTATTTGTTAGATTTATATACTGCCCTTCATCAAAAGATCTCAAGATAAAAATACACGATAAAAGCACATGAGAGATAGTCAAAACAGAAGCAACAAAACAATAACGCCCCCTCCCACAAACACATTTAAAAGGCCGTAGAGTATTAATCAGCCAAAGGCCTGGCGCCTAAAGATATATAATGAAGGTGCCAGGTGAGCCTTGCTGGGGAGAGCATTCCACAAATGGGAAGCCACTGCAGAAAAGGCCCCGTTCTTGTGTTGCCACTCTTCCGGCCCCATGTGGAAGAGGCACACAAAGAAGGGTCTCAGAGGATGAACACAGAGTCATCAGGTAGCCGCAACACGATGACAACATCTGTATGGTACTCAGGTTGGCCAAATGTATCTGCAGAGATACCAACTGATCAGGAACCACAGCAAGCTTGGCCTGACCTTGTGTCTTTTAGCAGCAGCAGCAGCAGCAGCAGCAGTTTCGATGCACGGAAATGAGAAGGTGAGGCCTTTTCTTTTTACAGCACAGAGGCAAGTGCCTGCAGATCAATCGGCTTTTAAAAGGGGACCAGGCAAGGCTGAAGTCTAGCTTCCCTGCAGCATTTTCACACGTCTGTCACTGTGTGCCCTGGTGTGTTTGCAAGGCGGCTGCTTTTCTTATCAGGAAGCTAGTGCAGGCAGAAAGCAATTATTTACTCTTGCACTTTCCTCCCCCTTTCCTCTAATCAAATCATCATTTGGGATTTGTGAACAGCGACACCTGCAGCTGAAAGCCTAGCTGTGCTCCGGGAGGGCGTGCAAAGATTTTTGCTGAGGCAAGCCACAGGGACCTCTCCTGTATTATTCACTTTGGCAAGTCTATGCTCTCTCCACCCAAGGCATGGGCTCTCCTATATTAGATTTTTTTGGGGGGGAGGGGGAGGTGTTTCTCAGGCACAAAATCATGCCTGATACTCAGTCAGTGTGACATCATTCTCATTTATCTGCTGCATTTATATATCACCTTTTTCCTCCCAAGGAGCTTAAAGTGAACACACGCGGTTCTCTTCCTGCTCATTTAATCCCAACAACCTTGTGTGGTACATGAGGCTGAGAGGCAGTGACTGGCCGAAGGTCACTCAGTGAACTTCATGGCCGAGTGGGGATTCGAACCCAAGACTTCAACCACTACGCCACTCTGCAAAAGTAAAAAGGCAACGTCTAACTCTAACCTTAACCCTAACTCCCCCAAAACACTGACACAGCCTGAGCTTATTGGTAGTAAGCCCTGCTGAGATCTGGGTGCAAGTTCAAATTAACCTTTTTAAAAAACAAAAACAGGGTGGATAAAAATCAATGATTTTTTTAAAAAAATCAAAAAAATCAGATTTTTTTTATTTAAATCGGATTTTTTTGATTTAAATTGAATTTTTAAAATAAAATGGTTTTGAAGGAAAAATCTTTCTAAATATAGTCTTCTATTTAAGTTACATTCTATTTAAGTTACAAAGGCTATTCATCAGGAAATAAGGATTTGTTTTAAGTTTATCAAGTGTGCTAAAACTCAGTCTAAGTTTTTTTTAAAAAATGTTTAACCACATCAGTTAACAAACATGGATACATATGCTATCATGTTATTGTTTTAGTTAAATAAATTGTTTAAATGGTTATTAAGGAAATGATTATTTTTCTCCTTCCAATAAAGTACAGCAGAAAAGTTGTCCAAATATAAACAGTTAACTTATTAAACCTCACCATAATTTCATAATTATCTGTCTATGTATTTCTAGTAGTATAACCAAATCAGTAATTTTTGATATAACTGTAAAAACTACTCTGGAAATTTATTATTCCAAAAATGAAACCTTCATATGTTTGTAAATTTTAAGATTATACCAGCAAGAATGAGTCTTTCTGTAAAAAAAAATATTTAAATCAAGTCTTACTGACGAGTGATTTAAATCAAGCCTTACTGACTAGTGATTTAAATCGTGATTTAAATCGTGATTTAAATCAATTTGATTTAAATCAAATCCACCCTGAACAAAAACAAATTAAATTAGCTCACATTGAAAATAGAGCATTTCAGAGTTAAGGGGCAGCCAAGGGTGGGTGGATATTTTTATTTGTTAAATTTACATTCCACCTTTATGCCCAAAGGAGTGGCAGTTAACCCCTGATTTTTAACCCTTTTCCAGCTCCTTACTGTTCTCCAAAATGGCTGCTTCTGCCCCATAGAACCACACAGGGGGAAATGCTTAGACTCACAGTGTTGTGAGCAGGCAGGCTAAGCATCCTGCCCCTTCAGTCCTTTACAATCCCCCACGTTTTTAAAAAAGGGGCTTTAGTTTCAAAATATGGCGATACAGGTTACTTAAATGCATTTGCTTGCAACATGCAGTCAACCTACGTCTCTTGTTAAAAGAAGAGTTGGCTCTAGAGAGCTTTCCTAATAAACGACGACAGTTGTTGGAGTCCAGAGTCAAGAAAGCAAACCAAAAGACAGACTTCCCCTGAGGGACCATCAACACCACCACCACACTGTTTCCCACTCTAGAACAGGGATCACCAACCTTTTTGGACTGCAATGACATACTGGTATTTGGAATTCTGAGAAGGAAGTTTCTGTGGGCGCCAGTCACAAAATGGCTGCCGGGGCTGCGTGGCATAACAATAAAATGGCTGCCGTGGGGTTACGTACTAGACGCTGAGCTAGAGCAAACAGGAACTGCTGGGCCAGGAACAGCAGAGAGTCCCTCATGCATTTTATATTTTTGATGGGATATTTAATAAAACCTTTCTCAGACGCCAAAGGCAATAACTGGCAGATATATTAGCACCCACAGGCATAGTAGGCCTACTGGCAAATCCTGCTCTAGAAGAGACTTGGTGCCTCCTTCAGGAGACGAGCCTGATATTTTCAGTACGAAAAGGAAAGGGGCCTGCGTCTTAGATGTCCCTTCTCTATACATTGTTCATGAGCATAACAGGAATTAAGTCTTTCTCTGGCTCATGGACAAGAACCATTCATGATGTCAATTTTTGTTTTGCACAAGAGTATTCTGCTGCCTCTGCCAAGCATCTCTAAAGTCCAACACAGAACATGGTTTTCTCCTGTACAACTGATCATTTCTACTTGGCTGACCTAAACACCTGCAGACCCAGGCCCGGCTTGCATTACCTGAAAGTTTCTTATCTACCCCTGTTGATATTCACCACCTGTTGTTTTAAGTTTTCTGAAGTACGCCCTGCTTATCTAAGAATCTCAGTGCTAATATAAACCCAGGATTACCAAGCAAAAGACAAGGCACAGAAAGTTTTTGTGTACAAATATTTAGAAAACCAAACAATGGTCCTCTTGGCTTTTAACCTATTATAACATGGCAGCTTCATGTTTTAAGCTACAACTGACACCTCCTAAAACGGATGACAATATTCCTGTTGATTTGAATGGAATCGCATTACATGTTTGATAATATAATATAGTTTTTGTTGCTCTTAATAAAACAATGGAGGGAAGGCAATCGCGGTTCCAAGTGCTATTTGCTCTTAGTCATATAAACAGTATTTTTGGCATGCAAGATTCTTGTGTCAATTTAGCACCACCACAAAAGTGAGAAATAGCATATTGTTTTATTTTGTTAAAAAAAACCCACTATATTACAGTGCACTAAGCAGTGGTCATGGTGATGATGAACTCCAGCAGTGATTGGCCCAGCTACCTGCCTGTCTGTCTGTCACAGTGGGGCTGGCCAAGCCACTGGTTGCCATTGACTCAGCTGCTCTCTTGCTTAGAGTCTCAACCTGCCATAGGGACAGGAGGTCAGGTGCACAGCTGGGCTGGCTGAGAGTTGTAGTCCAAAACATCTGGAAGGCGCCAGATTGGTGGAGGCTGTGCTAAGGGAAACAGAGACTGGGGAATCTAGGAAAGGGGGGATGGAGCAGGAAGAGGGCTGGAACAATGCAGCGGACAAGGCAAGGAAGAGGAGTTACAGGGGAAAGAAGACAGACACAGAACAGGTAGGGAGAAGATGTGCAGAGCAAATAACAGGCCAAATCTTTGGCCTCCGGTTATTTGTCTACTTTTACAGATAGGGCTGCAGAAACTGGCTCAAGGTTAAGCAGATGTCTGCACTTGGATCTACAAAGGGCTGCACCCACATGGAGGGGGATTTAAGAGTGCACCAAGTCTAAAAGGAATTTCAGACAATTAAGATTCTAATGTTACAGGTGTTTGTTTAATCATTCCGCTGTGCTCTTTAGGTTACGTCCCTTGACTGAAACGGGAGAGATTGGGGGGAGAGAGGAGATCGTTAAGGAACACAAGCCGCTGCGCTCATCAGAAACTCTGCAACATTTGCAACGCCGATGATAATAAGAATAAAAAAAGGCATATACATAGCGTTCCTGCCAGCTGGCAAGAGCCAAGCACCGTGCAGTCCTTGGAATATGGACAGCTCTTGTTTGCACCCACCCAACATGTTACATAACCGTCTCTCCTCTCGACCATTGTACTCTGTGTACTGTATAAAAGCTGCAGCCCACATCCTCCATGTGTTTACGTTAATTGCTCAGTTCTATGGCATAAATATGTCTACATCAAGGCAAGCGCGACGGGGCAGGAAGTCAGCAAAATGGCAGGGTGGGAAAAGAAAAGAGATGTCTTGCAAAGCAGCTTCTGGCATGGAATCGCAGGGCAATTCCCCCCCCCCCTTTGGTTTCTGCAGCAAGGCAGGGAAGATAAATGGCAGGAGTTGTTGAAGCAGCAAGAGCTGCCTCTTGCCACGAGAGCTCTCAAGCGACGAAGCACCCGCCGTTGGCCAGCTTGTGGCCATCTTCCCTGCCAAATTAACTCCTCTTGGCAAACCACACATTTCTGGTGTGTGACACTGAGCAGCCATTCTTCCCCCCTTCCTTTCTTTCCAAAGAAACAAGCTGCCAAATGTAATCAGGGGTGCATTGTGATGCTAAGCGAAGTAACAAAAAGAAACAAGCTGTGCAACAGGGAATTATGTCGCAAAGCGAGATTATTGCTTTGCTTTAATTAACAAGATGCTGATCTAAATGGGGGCACACCACCAGTGTGCTTACAAGGCCTGCTCACCAAGAACAGTAGTCCCACCAGGAGATCATGCCCTAGATGCTTTTCCTGTATTCAAATATTCCAGGAATGATAAAAGCAAGCCTGGAAAACAATTTTCAAAACCCGAAGACCTCCAGAATACCATTTGTTCCTATGTGTGATATGAAGCATTTGTACAGGCATCTCCTTATATAATCACAGAAACGTGGGAAACCAAGTCAAACCAGGAGTGCATTATTGTCTACAATGACTGCAAGAGGTTTTCCAAAGTTTTGGACGCGGGGTCTCTCCTACTTGGAGATGCCGGTGATCTTGTGCAAAGCAGATGCCCTATCACTTTGCCACAGCCCTTCCCAAACTATATCCACTATAATATTTAAAAGAAGAAAACCCTCAACATCTCCTGGCTAAAATAAGCAACAAATCTCTGGCATTCTGAGATTGAGAAACCGATGTGTAGAAATCAGGAAAAGTCATAGAGACTCTTTGTTATTGGCTCTGGCTCCCCCTGCTGTTGGTCTCCCAGCCTTCTGGCCTACCAGCCTGACTGGGCCCCAGTTACTGCTGTAGCAATGTTTATGCGCCTGTCCAACCAGGCTGCTTTCAGTGAGTAGGGTCAATATGTATGAAACCATTTCTCCATGTTTTCACAGAATACATGCAGCCTGCGGCACTTCTTTGTGGCAGCGATTTCCACGATCAATTATGTGTTGTGTGAAAAAGGGCTTTGTTGCCCCTGGCCTGGATTCCTTTCGTTGGCTAAGGAAGGACATGTCCGTTCGAGCACACTGTAAAAATACTGCAGAAAATACTAATAACTGTCTCCCATCTGCAGCAGTTTCTTACAAAGCTGAAACATAGTGGAGACAAGCAAATGGAAGTACGTAAATACCTTAGGTAGAAGGGTGACATGGGCCTTTCATCCTCTTGAGAGCTGAAAAAGAAGACAACATATTTGTCATTAGCATGGAAGTTTCTGCCCTTCATTTGCAAGCTAATTCATACTGAACCACTGAGATCTGAGTAGCAGGGGCTGGAAAAGAAGCTGTGCTGATAGGCATGTTTTGCTGCACTGCCAGAGACAGAGGCTTGCAGGGGAGGGGGAAAAGTGTTAAATTACATTCTTCAAGGTTACAAAACCCCAAGTCGTTTTGCTAGTGCTCACCAAGGCAGAACTAGATAAAACTGCTGAGCATTCAAGAGCCTGAGCAGCTGTGCAAGTCTTCAAGGGCTATTTCTATAGCAACGTTGCAATGATCTGCTATAAGCATAACCATTTCTGTGGTTCCACAAATGAACAATTGGCTTCTAAAGGAGGTTACAATTTCTCTTACTAAAGAAAAAAGAGTGGGGGGAGGAACGGAGAGAGAGAAAAACCAATGTAAAATGCTGGTTTCAAAATCATGCCATCAAAATTAAATGCATACAAGTGGCAAAGTAAGCTTCTACGAGGTGCGACCAAACTTGGAATACTGTATCTCCAAGACCACACCTAAAAAATGATATTGGAAAGCTGGAAAAGATGCGGGAGAAGGAAACCAAAATGAACATGGTGCTGGAGCAACTTCCATATGACAACAGAGACAGCATTTCTCTGTTATGTAATGGAAGGGAGTTTCAACGTGTAGGTGTTGCCACACTAAGGGCCTGAATCCTGCACCATACAGAATGGACCTCGTGGTGGTGAGATGGTTATCTGCAAGAGTGCATCTTCTGCAGAGCATAGTGATCAACTGGATATACAGTATAAGAGGTGGGGAAATATTTTAGGTATCCCGGTCCCAAGTTGCGTAGGAGTCTTGACAATATCTTGAACTCTTTGACAACACAGAGTTTGAAGGCCAAGAAATGGGTTCACCAATGCTAATTTACAGAAAGTAAAAGCCAGCTTTGATAATGAAATACAGTGGTACCTTGGTTTACGAACTTAATCTGTTCCAGAAGTCCATTCTTAAACCAAAGCATTCTTAAACCAAGGCGTGCTTTCCCATAGCAGCGGGGGACTCAATTTACAAATGGAACACACTCAACAGGAAGCGAAACATGTTCTTATTCCAAGGCAAAGTTCACAATCCAAAACACCTACTTCCGGGTTTGCAGCGTTCTTAATCCAAGTTGTTAATAAACTAAGCTGTTCTTAAACCAAGGTACCACTGTAACGGTGGTCTCCAATTAAAAATGTCATTTGTGAAAACAAAAACCCACACAGTAAATGGTTATGGGTTGGGGAGTAGGGAGAAGAGATTTCTCTTCAACCCTCCCTCACACCTTTTCACCCTTTCCCAAAAGCATCGTACTAGATAATGGGAATGCAACAACGATTGCCTTTTTCCCTTTGGTTTTAAATCATGAGACATCTGTTACTTAAGTGAGGTTCAACAACTTTTCTTCTTCTGTCAGAAACAAACACTGTGGAAGAGCCACAAGGCATGCGCGCGCACCCACACACAAAATCCAGTACACCTTGCACCATCAATCTCCCTCTACTGGTTTCTCTTAGTGAACCCAGGTCAACAACAGACTCCTTGTCTCAAGCCCTTAGCTGTTTTGCCTCTATATGGTGTTCAGTTCCCCACTGCTACAACCCCATTGACAATGACTCCCTCCCTCCTGCCCTAAACAAGAAAAACCACCCCTTAAATTCTGTGCCTTTGGAGCAGTTAAACATTGATTTTCCCTCCCCGATGAATTAATCCAGCCAATCTACAAAGGCCTTTGGAGAGCAGGAGGGTCAGAGCCCCATCACCAGAGCAAATGTTTGCAAAGGGGAAGTCACATGTGCCTGTTCAGAAATTGAAAGGCCACGTCACCCTTGGCAAATATTTGGGTACTTAAAATATAAGCGAGCTGTTTTGGTCGCTGAACTATATTTAATGGCATTCTGCTTTGACCTCAGATAGAAGAACCCTGCAGAAAAACAACTCCCAGAGCAATTTGAACTAAAGTAAAAAATCAAAGTTGCATGCTAAGTCCATGCATGCAGAAGAACAAGTTTTGGATGGGGTGGCAAAAGGGACTGTAGCACATCAGGCTGCAGAAGCTGGAGAAATTCCCAGTTTGGGACACTCCTTCAGATTAAAAATATAAAAGTCTCTCTGCAACAGGGGACGAGCATATCAAGAGAGAAACGACCCAATCACAGTCTGATTGCCAGCCATGCTGCTTTTCTGTTTGTGCTCATTTTTTATTGTTTATATTTACTGTACTTTTCCATGTATAAGCCGAGGTTTTCTTACTGCAAAACAATGTTCAAAATTGGGGGTCGTCTTATACATGGATAGTGCATTGGGGGGGGGGAGACGGGTGATTGGTTGCAGCTGCGATCCCCCTCCAAAGCTCAACAACTCTGGGCCATCTCCCCCCATTTTCTAAAATTGGAGTCCCCCAAAATAGGGGTCGTCTTATACATGGGGGCGTGTTATACATGGAAAAATACGGTATATGTTTATAAACCACTTACATACCACTGAGTTGCAATTGTCCCCAAGCAGTGTGCAAGCAACACAACAATGTAATTAGTTTAAAAATCAGCTGAAATTTTAAAATGAAAAGACAGGAGAGAATTCAAGAATGTGAGCATTCTCCTGCAGCCTGAAGTAACCGCTGCATCCGTCTACTGCTTCGGTGCTTCAACATTCATTCAGCGGCAAGGTATAAACCAAGCCTAGGTGTAACCTGACAACTGAGAATCGCACTTCAGCATTTGATGAAGTGGGCTCAAGTCCACAAGAGGCAAACAATAAACCTGTTCACCTTTTAAGGTGAAGCAGGATTAGGCGGTCCCTTCCAGGCAACTGCTTATTAAGCATTTGCTCCGATTTGTTTGCAGGAAGACTGAAGGATGCTGCGTCAAGCAAGTGGATTCCCCATCACTTTCCTTATCCTGAAAAGTCCCATTGGGGGTGGGATAGGTTTGTAGCTCAAGAGCAGCAAATCAACTTTAACTGTGCAACCTGAACCTGCCAGCAGGTGCATGAATCTTGCCTGAAACCCTAGGTTGTTTTTGCTTTCAGAAAAGAGGGGTGGGGAAAACCCAAAACAGGTGTGTGTGTGTGTGTGTGTGTGTGTGTGTGTGTGTGTGTGTGTGTTTAGCTGTACGGGCATCTCAGGTTAATGGAGAGGTTTGTTGATTTTGGCTTAACCCGACTGCAAAGTGTGGGATTTGTTTTCCTCCTTATCATTCAGGTTCAGCTTGGCAAGCCAATCTCTTTTGTAAATAGATAGCAAGGACTTGGCCTCTGCAGGAAGTCGTGGGGAGCATTTTTCCAAACAAGTCCAGGATATCACGAGGATATGGGCAAAAGCGACAATTTTAAAGCAGTGGTGCTTTAATTTGACTGCGGGAGGTGAAGATACAATATCAGACACCAGCAATTATGCATTTTATACGACACAGCATTCTTGCTTCTAACAGGGGGCATTGGTGACCTGTGAAGTTCTTTCCAACTACATGTTTCTAAGGTAGGGATAAACAACTGGCCAATTGAAGAGTAGTGCTGCCCTCCTTACACTTTCCTCGCTTCTCAACCCAAGGGCAAAAGAAGTCTGGGGCTGTGTGGTGCAGAACATTGGGGCATTGGTGGTCTAGCAATATCTGGAAGATCACAGGTTCCCCATCTCTTGGGTGGACAGTACTGAGTTAGATAGACCACTGGGCCCAACTTGGTATTAATGAGTTCCCTATGTTTCTAAAATGGTGTTTGCAATAACTGAACTTCTAGGAGTGGGTGGGGAGAAGGCCCACCACCTCACTTCCTTCTCAAAGCGACCCTCCAGGAAAACAACTTGCTGCTGTCCTTGCTCATTTGCCAACCTATCAGATGCCAGGCACAATTCAAAGGTGAGGCTTTAACCTTACATGGCTTGGGGTCACAGGCACCAAAAGTACAATCTGATAATTCTTTGGGAGCCCCTGCCATCATAGGTTAGGCAAAAGGCAACAAGGAACTGGGTCTTTTTGGTGGTGGCTCCCAACTCAGGAATATTTTGCAGAGGGTTGCTTGCCTAGTGCCTGTTGAGTGAGTTTCAGGCACCAGCCACGTACGTTAAAATATATATTTGTCCGGGCGCTTAATAGTTAATCGATTCAAACTGTTGCTGTTTTTAATTGTTTTACCTTTTATTTTGTAGTGACTGTTTTGATGCTATTTTAAGCCTTGATGTTCCTGCATTGCAGGGAGTTAGATTAAATGACCCTCAGAGTGAAAAGGGTGGGATATAATGTTTTTAAAACATGGAAACAAGCAAGCCAATCAGCCTTACCTTGCATGCAGAAATACTACCAGTCACTTGGGAAGACATTACAAGACAGGGAACACTATGTTTTTACCTGCTGCCCTACAGCTCAGTCAGTAGAGAACAAGACTCTTAATTGGAGGGTCGTGGGTTCAACTCCCATGTTGGGTGACAGATTTCTGCCTTGCAGGGGGTTGGACTAGATGACCCTCGTGGTCCCTTCCAACTCTATGATTCTATGATTATTTGGCTTGTCCGGCACTAGATCAGCTGGTTGTGTTCCTGTGATAACAATCAGTTATGTTAAGTTATCCAACAACTGAAAGTTCAACAGATCTAAAAGATGCTGTAAAGCATTCTGCTTAAGATAAACACTGCATCTGGGGAGACCTGCAAACTGCCCCCTTTTCACCCTAATGTTACGTTCTTAATAACATGTTTACATGGACAGAGCCGCCCAGCTTCTGCTGCTTTATTTCTTGAAGATTAAAAATGAGAGGATAGGATGGCAGACAATTGGGAAGAGGCACATCTGTTTATTATCTGCAGTCTGGCAAGACTCCCTGGATGGGTAAGCCAGAAAATGGGTCAAGAAGAGGTGGAGGGAATGACTGATGCTGTACTCCAGCCAAGGCTGCACCCTTCCTTTGAAGTCAACAGTAGCATGTTAATACAGACCAAACACAAGTTAAGTTGCATAACAAGCAGAGTAAGAATGAGGTTACTAAGCAACCCCAACAGAATGCATGGAGGAACTGTTACGGAAAACTTGGTCGAGTACGGAGAGGCCACGGAGAGCCATTCTTGCAGTCGGAAAAGCAAAGGTTCTGCATCTGCAAAAGACACCCAAGCATTCTGCCTTGAGAACTATATATCCCAGCACCAGGCAAATGCTTCCATGCTACAGGGCAGCAGTGGGGAACCTGGGAGCCATCGCGGTCCTAATCTGGCCTGGGAGGGGGCTGGTTCCCCATCTGCCCCACACCTGATGCCGTATAGGATACTGGGTGAGGGCAGGTGATCTGGGATCTACAGTTTGTACAAATCAAGTAGCACTACCTGAACAAGAGTCTCTCAGAGCGGTTGACGGATGAAAGGAAGGCCTTGCACATGCCCAGTTTTCCTTATCACTCCCTCTCTCTGAACAAGTCAACTGAAACAAGCAAATAAGCTTCATTTAGCGTTTCTGTCTTATGGATGGTATATTTGTGGGAGATTTTCCATTGCTCTTACATTTGCTGTGACCAAACACATGGGTGTATGCTTCAAGTTTGTATTGTTTCTTTTTATTTGATAAGGAAAAGTCTTAATGAACTGTTTTTTAAAACAAGAAAAAACAAACTTCCCATTGTTTTCAGCAAAGTGACCTACTAAACTAGGCTTCGGACGAATGGTATTTTAAAAATTAGGGCACCAATCCTGCCATTTATTTTTGTGAGTAGTGACACCTTAATTAAAATAATATAATGTAACATAGTTTCACTTATTTTACCTGTATTTTATTGAATATTATGTTATGTATACCGGTACTCATGCTTTGAACCATTTTGCAGATTTTAACAATAATCTTATTATGTAAAGCGCTTAGAGTGTTTTGTAATTAAGCAGTCTCTATTTTGTTCCCTAAATAGTGAATAAAGTGTACTATTCACAAATTGTTTATTGAATTATGGCCTGTCTATCACCCTCATACATAAACACTTTTGCCCTTTTACAGTTGTGTGGTACAGCTTATATCATGAATCTTGACCCACAAGGCATGTTAAGAGGTACCCGGATGGGTGGTGAGGTCCAAAGTACCAACCTTATCTCATTGGGCTTACCTAGAAGTTATTAATATAAACAGCCAAGCTGTTAAGAGTGGCCCCACAATACCCAATACAGATAAAATTCCACAAACAGGGAGGGCAATTAAAATGCCGGTAGGCGATTACACATCAGCTAATGTCTTCAATGGCAGGAGCATAGGTCAGAGACTCGGCTCCATGATCAATACGTTGGAAGTAAAACGAGCCTGAAGGTTTTCAGTTTATCTCACTTTTCAACTTAATAATTTGCAGGTACCCATAAAGAGGCCACCTGGTCACGTACGCAGCCTAAGGACATCTGTGAGTTTGGCCTCCGCTACCAAGAAGCGTATTTCTGGATGATGCTACTGGAGATTTCAGCACCAGGCCATCTCAGGCTTGGAGTGCAATACAAAGGACTTCAGTTTGCCTTTTCTGAACCATATTTTTATTACAATGTGAGTTTCTTACAATACATACGAAGAGCAACCACATAAGCAATTTGAGGGGAAAGGCTATCACTCTGTGGGAGATAAAATGCTTTGCATGAGACTTTGTCCAGGATCAAACCCCTGGCAGCTCCAATCAGGGATAGGGATGGCCGATATATCGATATATTGTTGAAAACTGGTTTGAAGTCCACATCGTGATGTCGGTTTTGTAATTTTTGACCTAGCAATATATTGCAAATCATGATGTGTGCATGCTACGCAAAAATTCACAATGTGCGGAAAACCATGAAGCCAGCCCATGCCTCTACATAGCTCCATCCTTATTTCAAACATGATGATGTATCAGTATATTGCGATGTTTACCTGGGGATAGATATCACAAAGTTGAAAACCAGATATTGCCCAGACCTAGTCAGGGCTAAGAAAGTCTGGTTCTAGGCCTTTATAAATACCACCCACTCACAATATTATGGTACATTTATTATGATGTATCTGAGAGTTTAGTGCTTATGGCCACAATAAATTCGTTAAAGAGCAATAAAAGTTCAGATCATATGGCCCTACTGAAGAGTTATTTATTTACTATGTTCCTATCTCACCTTTTCTCCAGGTGGTGTACGTGGTCTCTCCTCTTCCCATTTTATCCTCACAACAACCCTATGAGGGAGGGTAGGCTGGGGGACAGAGACTGGACCAAGGTCACTGAGTCATGGCTACTGAGTGGGGATTCGAGCCTTGGTCTCCCAGGCCATAGCCCGACTCACGAACCATTACACCACACTCAACGCTCGCAGTCTGAAGCAGTAGTGGTCCTGGCGCTACCCCACCCTCTGAATCCTCAACGTTGAACATGGCAGTCTGCAAAATAACCCTTAACACACAAGCAGCTGCAAAGGAATCCTGCTTGTGTGTGGAGCCTCTGTGAGTCTGCAGCTGCTCATTGGTTGGGGTTTTATTTTGCAGAGGGATGCAGTGTGCAGTCAAAGTGAAGTCTAGCTCCTGCTTTAAACTAGGATTGTCCTACATGCGAGTAACAGGTGAACACAATGGGGAGGGCAACTCCAGGCCACTCCCTGCCTGGCCCTCAAAAGTCTTCCCAGGACTGGTCCTGCTTTGCATCACGAATGTTTCTGCAGGGCTGGAATGCGTGTTTGAACTCCGATCATGCCTTTTCCTTGTTCGGATGCAGGATAGAGTGTCTGAGTGTGCATAGGAACTACCCTACCGTAGGAGGGCAGCAGTTGCGTTTACTGCTCTGTCTACCCAGTGCGGGTATGAAAAGGGTCCCGCATCCCCGGACTAGGGTACCCTTTGCAGAACTGTATGCCAACATGTTCACAGGTTAATGCATTACTATTCAATCTGCTAATAATCCACCAAACATTCTGCCCAGGGTGGATTTGATTTAAATCAAATTGTTTTAAATCACGATTTAAATCACGATTTAAATCACTAGTCAGTAAGGCTTGATTTAAATCACTAGTCAGTAAGACTTGATTTAAACATTTTTTTTTACAGAAAGACTCATTCTTGCTGGTATAATCTTAATATTTACAACCATATGAAGGTTTCATTTTTGGAATAATAAATTTTCAGAGTAGTTTTTACAGTTATATCAAAAATTACTGATTTGGTTATACTACTAGAAATACATAGACAGATAATTAAGAAATTATGGTGAGGTTTAATAAGTTAACTGTTTATATTTGGACAACTTTTCTGCTGTACTTTATTGGAAGGAGACAAATAATCATTTCCTTAATCATTTAAACAATTTATTTAATTAAAACAATAACATGATAGCATATGTATCCATGTTTGTTAACTGATGTGGTTAAACATTTAAAAAAAAAACTTAGACTGAGTTTTAGCACACTTGATAAACTTAAAACAAATCCTTATTTCCTGATTAATAGCCTTTGGACTACAATGTAACTTAAATAGAAGACTATATTTAGAAAGAATTTTCCTCCAAAAGCTTTTTATTTTAAAAATCCAATTTAAATCAAAAAAATCCAATTTAAATTTAAAAAAATCTGATTTTTTTGATTTTTTTAAAAAAAAATCATTGATTTTTATCCACCCTGATTCTGCCTCAAACATAGTCCCATGCCACCAACCAAGCTACTATCTTTAGAAGAGACTTTCACAAAAGCAACCCAGCAGAAGCAGGACTTAAGCAGCGAAGGACACGTGCGAAGGATTTCAGGTTCGGTTTTGGATATCACCACGCTGAGCTGGGGAACAGCACACGCTTGGCAAACAAAGGGTGCCAGGTTCAACCTTCAACACTACCGAGTAATGCTGGGAAAGTCTCCCTGTCTGCGGCCCTCAACTTGAGAGCTGTTGCCAGTCAGTTCAACACTAAGTTAGAAGACCAAATGGTCTCACTCGGTATAAAGCAGGCAACCAGTTACACTTCAACTCCTTTCGCACTTGCCATTAATAGTTGCCTTGCATTCCAAACCTCATTCTCATTATTTCTCCATCGAAAACTGCCTTCTTTCAGTCAGCTGCTACTGCAAGTTATCTTGCAAGTGCCTCTGAACAGGCACCAACCTCTCACTCCTAGTCTTGCACAGTGCTGGCATTTTCCAGAAGAGCACTGGGCTTTGTGCCAAGGCAAGAGATGACCCCACCAATGTGGGGAAAGTCCATGAGAATGCCTCTTCCGTGTCACATGGACTCAACACACAGTCGGCAGAGTGAGAAAAAAAGTATTCAGTTTCAAGATCTGAGCAAACAATGGGAGGGAGGTGCTACATCTTGACCGTGAAGGGTCTACAGGGACAAAAGTTGCATCCTGAAATGCTGAAACAATGGGTGCATTATATTCCATCCTGGATCTACTGCAGCTTCCACAGCGCATTCAAGACCATCCTTCATCTAGCTCAGTACGAAACAAAGATCCTGGATTGCTGCTTCCCAACAGGGATATTTTGCAGCCCCTACCTGAAGAGTAAGGGTGGCGCTGTGGTCTAAACCACTGAGCCTAGGGCTTGCCGATTAGAAGGTTGGCGGTTCGAATCCCCGCGGCGGGGTGAGCTCCCGTTGCTCGGTCCCTGCTCCTGCCAACCTAGCAGTTCGAAAGCACATCAAAGTGCAAGTAGATAAATAGGTACCACTCTGGAGGGACTGGACCTAATGTTCAGGGGTCCCTTTACCTTTACCTGAAGAGTGCAAGTAGATAAATAGGTACCGCTGTGGCTGGAAGGTAAACAGCGTTTCCGTGCGCTGCTCTGGTTCGCCAGAAGAGGGCTTAGTCATGCTGACCACATGACCCGGAAGCTGTACGCCGGCTCCCTCGGCCAGTAAAGCGAGATGAGCGCCGCAACCCCAGAGTCGCCCGTGACTGGACCTAACGGTCAGGGGTCCCTTTACCTTGAGATTAAACCTGGGACATTTCGCATGCATTGAGCTATGGCCCCTCCTCCAGTTCTTTATTGACACATTAGTTAACAATAGGCCCCATTGTTTAACGATGATGATGATGATGGCAATAGACTTCAGCTTTAGGTGCCGACACAGTAGTCTGTTGGCATTGTAAAAGCGACTGCTTATGTTTACAGCCCCCAGGATTTGGCCCAGGCCCATGCATGTGGTTCAGAGTGCATGACTAATGGAATGATTAGTCAAGGTTGGTGAGAGCAAGAATGGTACTTTCTTTCGGGGTGAGGGAAGAGTAAAGATCACACTCTTTTCATCTCATGGCCCATAGCAACTTCACTTGTTTCCTTGCCTGCGCCCAAAGGAGAGATATGAGAGGGAAAGCATGTGTCTGTGGACTGTACCACCCCCAACTCTGTGTTTTTTTTAATGCTCCTCCGCACGAAGAAATGCCCTGAACATGAAAGGAAAATACTATTATCAAAACCTTTTAAGGGGAGGGGAATTTTGTTATGGAGAGAAGCATTAAAGGTAAAGGTAAAGGGACCCCTGACCATTAGTCCAATCGTGTCCAACTCTGGGGTTGCGGCGCTCATCTCGCTTTATTGACCGAGAGTCGGCGTGCAGCTTCCAGGTCATGTGGCCAGCATGACAAAGCCGCTTCTGGCGAACCAGAGCAGCACACGGAAACGCCGTTTACCTTCCCGCCAGAGCGGTTCCTATTTATCTACTTGCACTTTGACGTGCTTTCAAACTGCTAGGTGGGCAGGAGCTGGGACTGAGCAACGGGAGCTCACCCCGTTGCAGGGATTCGAACCAGCGACCTTCTGATCGGCAAGCCCTAGGCTCTGTGGTTTAACCCACAGAGCGACCTAAGGGATGTGAATTTCCACCTATAGCCGGAAATGGTACAGTCCTAATACCACTTGTGAGAAGGCTTGAGTCAAGGGAGCAAAGTCTGTGCCTAAAACAAGTTTAGTTCTGCCGGGATAGCTTAGTTGGTAGAGCAGGAGACTCTTAATCTCAGGGTCGTGGGTTTGAGGCACATGGTGGGCAAAATATTCCTGCATCGCAGGGGATTGGACTTGGTGACCCTGGGGGTCCCTTCCAACTTTACAATTCTAAGTTCTGAAGAGCTTATGGACCCACCAAGCCCTTACTCGGTTTAAATAGGGTACTTGATGAAAATCAGCTGCAAAAATAAAATTATAAGGAAAAATAAAAATATTTGTTTTATGGAGGCCTTTGTTAGAATTATTTTTACGAATCAATACAGCAAACCGAACTTCTCGAACACATAGCCCCTAAGCTAAGTATTTAATTGACAAAATTATGAAGCACCATCAAGATATCTCAGCACAGCAATGCTATTTTCCTAGAGAACGCATTTCCAGCTGAGTGTCCCAATGGAGAGAGATGAACTGCAACACTGCTCAGGATCCCCAAGAGATTAAATGGAGGCAGATGTTTCTCATGAGCCAAAGCTGTTCAGTTACAAGAGTGGAGCAGCAATTATTGCAATCAAAGACGGAGCTCTTGAAAGCAGCAATGGTGCAAAGCAGAGTTGGTCTACTTGACAGGGGCAGAATTGTCAAAGTTTACTCAAGTCAGCACTAATGAAAGATGTTTGGGCAGCAGGTTTTAATGCTTTTTATTCTAAGTATAAGGGCAAAAATTCCTGTAGGCTCAGAAAATATATGTAAGCAAGCAGTATTATTAATATCGCAATGGAGTTCCTTTTATTTTCTAGATGAAGTCAGCATGCTAGATTAAATCATACTATTTATGGAACAAACAGTTTTTATAGGCAGCCATAAGAGGACTCAGAAACTATTAGGATCCTGTTAATGCTTGAAATGGTATTTATACCTTTCCCTCTTCACAGACCTGGCAGCTCGTCTATAAAAACCCAGCTTCAAAATAGTTTTATCATATTCTATTTTGACATGAGCAAGCATGCTCTGTCACTCACTTGTGGGAAGAAGCTGCTGGCCTGTGTTAAATCATCAAAAGCAACGTTTTGACTGTCCCCGAGGCAACTTTGAAATAAAACCATTGCCCTGAAAATTCTGCACAGATATTTCAAAGAGCAAGGCAGCATTCCTAACCCATTGCTCTCCTTTCACTGTAAGGATGCATCACAATAAGTACCGGTACTCTTTAGGGCACTTCAATCCTGGACAAGCCAACTTGAGAGAGAGAGAGAGCTCACTTACAAATTACATGTGTCTAAGACTGAAGTACAAAAGACATGTAAAAGCACTTTAGCAAGTCAGAAATAGAGAAGCAAACACATTAAAATACCCATTTACTAGCGGACGACAACACTCCTTCTCCAGCTTTTATTGAAAACACGTTTCTGCCCTAAAACAGGGGTCCTCAAAGCGGTTGATATTGACCCATGGGGTCAGTGGAACTGTGCAGGAGGCGAATTAAGACCCAGAGGTAGAAAATAAGTTTACAAGTATAGTGCAAAAATAAAAATAAATCTTTTGTAACCATGAGTCTTGGGGAAAAAAGGCATGAGCATGTACAGAGTGCACCTCTCATGCCAGTGAGGAACCTCTGCATTTAGTAAGACGATACCACAATATAACAGTATTCTTTATTTTTTTTACATTTCATAAACCTAGCAATGGTGACTGATTAATAAATGTTGATTACATATTGATATTTCTTGACTTTGCTTCATTGACATTCCTAAGAATTTGGGCTGAGGTCAAAGACAACTTCACAAGCTTATCAAGGACTCAACCAACTCAGAATTTGGGGGAACCTTTCTCTATACAACATAATATCTCAACTTCCTATGCAGGTTGACTCAGGAGCAGTGCTCACTGTGTTCAATAGGATCTGATTCCAGGTAAGTTAGACGATTGCAGCCAAAACTTACTTGGATCCATTCTGTAAAAAACCAGCCTGCTGCTTAAATCCTGAAAATCCAACTATGTCCATTCTCCCTCTGTTCCAGGGGAGATAAAAGTTTCATTCTATATTAAGCCAACCTGGCCAGAACAACCAGAGAATCTAAACGTGTGACATGTGGTAGAGAAAATCTGTTAACATTTAGGCTGCAAGTCAGTGAGGCTTAATGGCTCTTACTTCTAAGTAGACATGCCTATGGTATTGCATGATTAAAAATCATGGACTTAGAGCAATATGTAACCATAACATAAGCAACCTTTTGGGAAAATAAAAAGCATATAACCAGGGTATATCTGCAGTGAATTATTATTCTACAGCCTCCCTAGACATGCACATGGTGTCTATTTTGGGCGGCGGAGGGGGTTGGATATAAAGCATGCAGAATTCAAAGACGCAGTATTTCTGCATTATTGCAAATGTATCCCAGCAAGATCAGATAAAAGAAACTGTTTGTTAAACAGCCTGAGCGGATTAGTAGGCAGCTGGGCAGAAAATTGCCCAGATCAGATCCCTCAATTTGAAACATGATTACAAACAAACAAACGACGACGAAACAGGAGTTTTACCTTTGCAGAGACATGATTTCACAAGCCATTCCTGAAAGTTTTCTCTGAACGGGAACCTGGGAGCTGACCTCCTTTACTTCTTCCTCTCTGCACAAATCTTTTTTTTTTGAAAACCAAAACCAAAAATAAAAATCCCTGCCCGCAGCGAGCAGCGCTGAAGGCTCCAACCCGTGCTTTCCCTCGCTTCCTGCCTGGCTCTAAATGCCTGGTTCAGTGCTCTAAATCTACCAGAGACATTCAGAGAGATACCCTCTCCCTTTGCAAACTGCGATTATTTACCGTCCGCGAAGGGAGAGGCGTGAGGTTTCCAGCCCGCTTGAGGTCTGCCCCCTTTTTTGTGCGCCCGTGCAAAGGAAAATATAAAGCCACCCTCCAAGTCCACTTTGACCTTTTGTTCCCGAGGAAGCAGCTGAAGCATCCAGCCAATCAGAAATAGCAGCGAGTGACAACCAGTTTAGGCTGCTCGCTCGCCACCTCCTCCTCCTCCTCCTCCTCGTCGTAGGCGCGTCTCCATCCCGGGTAACTTGAAACTTTCCCCAACAATTCCGCCCCGCCTGTCAATCAACTGCGCCCAATGGAGCTTGAGAAGTCAGAGAGGGAGGCGACAAAAAAGGGACCTTCTGCACAGCCTGGGAGGCGGGGGAGGGAAAGGGGGGAGGGGAAAGGCTTCGGGACCTTTGCAGTCCTGCAAGGCAAAAAAAAAAAAAGGGGGGGGTTGTTATTGACTGATGGGAAATTGGGGTTGGGGGAAGAGGAGTGCAAACCCAAATCAGGATGCCGGAATAAAGCTGCAACGACCGGTTTTCTCCTGCAAAAGCATCGTACGTGCGCAAAGCCCCATCGCCACGGTCTGGACGATGGGACTTCGCGCGCCGCATGCAGCGCTTTCGCTGCGCAAGCCTCTCCAGACATCACGTTAAACACGTCGCTGTCACTTATTCATTTTGGGGAGGGGAAAGAGTAAGCAAACCAGAACATCTGGCACAAGCCCCTCGGGACCTTTTTAGGGAACAGCAAGCAAAAGTGTATTGGGGAAACGCCTTGTTAAAGTCCAGCAAAGAATTTATCGTGGAAGGCAAAGAAACGAGGGAAAGTGATACAGTACTTGCCTTCTTGATGGTAGTCATGGGCAAAACCAGGGGACGGGAAGGGGGAAGCTGCCCCCCAAATCAAGTAAAGAAATAAAAAGTAGAAATTGTAGAAAGATTTTAACAGATTTTTCTGAGCACTTGGGGTCAAAAGAAATAATTTAAAAAAAAAAAAAACTTGTTGAGACATTTCATTCTGAATCTACTAGACAAAGCCGGACAGAGGATGTTGTCAGGTGGGTGTCCTGGCCCCCCCCCCATAAATTCTGGCTACGCCCATGATTCGCAAAATCCATAAACACATAAGCCCTTCCATTGGTGCTGCTGTTTTAGGTTGGGATTCAATCATGGGCACATTTGGGATGCTCAAGTAAAGTTTATTCTGCGACAAATCCACTTCCCCTCAAAATATTTTTTCTTTTTGCAGGAAGGGAAGTGATGGGTAATGCGCTGGAAGGTGTGGGTTGGCTGTTGCTTGGTGCAATATGGTGTGATCTCCGCAGAAACAAATAAGAATTGATGCACGATAAATAGCCCACGTCACCTAACCTCCCTGCAAACTTTGTGCAAACAAATAAGGACAAATGCTCAATAAACTCTGTCGTCAACATTTATGAATCACTTCCGAGGAAGCATCTTGAAGCAATTTCACAATGCAATGGAAACGCATATAGAACAAGTGCATGTATCAACACAATTTTGAATGAACAGACTGTTGTTTTTGTGGCAACAGACTAACAGTTGCCTCTCTGAGAAGTATTTATTTAAGGCTTTTATGCATAGCCCTTCATAATATATCCCCCCAGGGAGGGAAAACTAAAACTTTCTCCGCTTGCAAAAGAAAATGCATAGTTAGGCAGCAATCCTATGCATATTTACATAAAGTCCAGTCACAAAAGGTGTGTGCAGTACCAGCTTCTTATCAATTTTTGTTTTGTTTTGTGTTTTTTGGGCACTGGCTATTTCATAATCATTTTTGTTCTAGTTTCCTTTCACATGTTTGTAACAGGGTAAAAGTAGTTTCTTGTTTTCATTATTGGTATTATTGTTGTTTGAGGGGTAAATTTTATTGTAAATTTTGCATTGACTGTGGTTTGTTTGTTTTTTAAATTCATTGCTAAAATAACCATGTTTTGTCCGCGTAAGGACGTCTGCTTGCACAGAAGAATTCTCCCATTTCCTCTCCCCACGAGCCTCCAAAATCTGCTCCTGCAGGGTTGGGGGAATCCCCAGAGGGGATTTTAAGGGATGCAGGGAGGAGGGGAGGGAGGGCAAGTTCTGCTGCACAAATGGAAGTCCTTGCACGAACAGGACGACTTCGTTGGATATAACCCTTTATAAACAAAGTGTGGAAGAAGAAAAAGAAGATGGCATTCAAAGGAAAAAGTGGGCATTAAAGGAGCAAGGTTTCAAGTATATATATAAATATTAAAAACGAACTGTTGAAATTCAGATAGCACATTCTCCCTCTCCTTCTCTCACACACAGTGGTAATGCACCCAGCTGGAGACATGTGCACATCTGTAAGTGATTAATAAAACATAGAAACTTCTGCTCCTTTTAAGTAGATACTGGAAATCACGTGATTTACTTGACCACCCAAATATTTAATAACAGCTATTTTCTTTCGTGAGCTGGCCTGAATAATTTGTTACACCTTAATTCTGGACTTGTCAGCGACATACAAATAAGGCATGTGTGCCTGTACACATCACTGACACATCCCAGGAGCATGGGACATGCAGAGTGAGGTTTCCCATGGACACTCCTTCATATATTTCCTAAACAATGATGCCAATTTAAAGCTATTATTGACACTACTGTATCATTCTTACAAACAGGTATTGCATCCCTTGGTCACACTGCGTACCTTATGCATGCTTGCTTTCTTCTACCTGTAGAAACAATGTATTTAAAATATTCTGCTACAGAGTATTTCTTAATATTTACAGGGTTTTTTTTCTTTTTCAAAAAGTCTCAAGGTCTGATTTTCATTTTTAAAAATGAAACAAAATTTGTATATATACACAAATCTATCTATCTATCTATCTATCTATCTATCTATCTATCTATCTATCTATAGATCTGCCTTGTGTGTGTATGTTAATGGAATATGGAAAAGCTTTGTGTTTAGACATCCCTTTAAATTTGTTTCAGAATTAGTTTGGGGCAAGCTTTCTGTCAAACCCTGGAGGGATGCAACTCAACTGATATTTCTGCCATTCCCCCCCCCCCCGGATTCCTGGCAGTTTCTAAATTTGCACAGCCTATCTGGCTATTCTTCCCATTATGTGCCTGTAACGTTATGAAGACCAACCTTCCCCAGCCTGGTACTCTCTCCAGATGTTTTTGGATAGCTCCCATCAGTCCTAGCCAGCGTGGCCATTGGTGTGCTGACTGGGGGTGATGAGTTGTAGTCAAAAACATCTGGAGGGTGCCAGCTTGCGGGAGACGGAAGCAGGCCTATATGAAGGGCCCCCAACCAATATGGTGCCAATCAATTATTGGAGAAGGGGGTGGGTAGAAGGGATTGCTTAGGACAGTGATGGGCAACCTTTTGAGCTTGGTGTGTCAAAATTTGCCAAAAATCGAGCATAACTCGGGCGGTGTGTCACTTCGAGAAAAAAAACCTTCAAGCTTTGTTTTGTTTTTTGCTTGAGCTATGAGCCAAGGAGTGAAGCGGCCCCTGCTGCGGACGGCATACAAAACAAGCAACAAGTCTGGGAAACAGATGTTTGGAAAGAGATCCGGCTCCACTTCGGACAAGAAACTCCCCTATTGCCCCTTTGAATGCCCATGAAATGCAATACATAAAGAGTCGTGTGTGTGCCCCCCCCCGCAAAAAAAAGGGCTTAGTGCAAATGATTCCACCCCCCACCCCAGAGCACAGTCCTTACCTGCGCAGTCCAGGAGCAGCAATTGGGCAGCCGCCCACAGGATCAGTGGGGGCCAGCATAGGAGGACCCGCCAGGGGCAAGGACAGATCTGGATTGGGGCAAGAGAGCACCCGATGGCTGCCCAGCCCTTTCTCTTTCCGTTCCTCCTTCTGTCACTTTTTTTCAAAGCGCCAAACTACATGCCTCGAAATTCAGATCTCCCGCGGAAAACCCCGCACTCCCATTGGCCCGTGCTGCGCCAGCCCGGAGGTTCTGCACTTAAAGGGGAAGCGCATGGTCTCCCTTTGCATGCCTTGCTTGCTCTCGCTTAAAGCGGCCGGCAGAGGCTTCGGCAGTGGTGCCGCGTCCAGCCTCTGCCTCTTCCTGGCGCCCTCCAGAAGGTGGTGCCATGGCTAGGACGCCCCTGCGCGTGTCACCGAAAATGGTTGTGCGTGTCAGTGCTGACACGTGTGTCATAGGTTCGCCATCACTGGCTTAGGATCAACAATCGAGTGGCACGGTCAGAGATTTGTTGGTTGATACACGCACCTTTGAAGCCCTGGCTGCAGAGGTACCTCTTCAATTAGACATATTTTGGGTCAGGTTAAATCTCTTCTCTCTCTGTTCCGAATACAGCCTGATGGAGAGTTCTGTGAAACTGCAAACCTTGTGCCATTTAAAAACTATTAGCTGTGGCTGGTCCTCTGAAATATATCATCTTGCGACTTCTGTGCCAAGGAACTATGTTTGGCAGGGATCAGTAAATGATCCCAGGCCCTAGTTTAGGGGAAACAAAATAAAAAAATTCCTTCCAATAGCACCTTAGAGACCAACTAAATTTGTTCTTGGTATGAGCTTTCGTGTGCATGCACACTTCTTCAGATACACTGAAACAGAAGTCACCAGACCCTTAGTTGGTCTCTAAGGTGCTACTGGAAGGAATTTTTTTATTTTGTTTTGACTATGACAGACCAACATGGCTATCTACCTGTAACCTAGTTTAATGGGTAATCTACAGCCAGGACCTTCTAAAGTATGTGTTTATAGCGGTAAGTTTGAACACAGGCCATGTGAATTAAGTGGAGTTTTTGAGGACCAAATGACCCCATCAAACATCAGATAACAGAAGCTTACGGCTTCTTCCTCTTGAGTTTGCCTTGCAGGGAAGGGGAACGCTCCATTCAAAACATAAACAGTGACCTAGCATGCATGCTGCTGTGGCCGCGGGAGGACAGAGCACAGAATAATAGTAGCACATAAACAGATGCTGACAAACTGTGAAGTGCCTCGGTTTTAATGTGCCGTTAAGCTGTTTGTTTAATGATTCTAAATATTAACAGTCCAGCTGAGAAGTAGATCTCAACACAAGGATGCTTTGGCTCCAGTACTACACAATGTGGCGAAGCGGAAAGATTCTTCTGGGGAGAGTTATGAACCTAAAAAGAGCCCCGTGGGACTAGGCCCATCTAGTCCTACATCCTCTCCCCACAGTGGCCAACCAGATGCTCATGGGATTCCTCTTCTACAAGGCCTTCGGCTGATTATATGCCCTTTTATGCTTGTGGGAGGAGGTGGCAGAAGGGGGGGTTATTGTTTTGTTTGGGTCTTGTTTTCATTGTGTATTTTGTGTTTTTATCTTGTATATTTATGCTGTGAACTGCCCTGAGATCTGTGGATGAAGAGCAGTATAAAATAAAATAAAATAAATAAATAAATAAATAAATAAATAAAAAATAAAATAATAAATTTCCCATGGGGTGTATAGGGTGTTAGGGGAGGAGGAGTAACTTTGGTGGGGGACACATCATAATAAATAATAATAATAATAATAATAATAATAATATATTTATTTATTTATACCCTGCCCACCTGCCTGGGTTTCCCCAGCCACTCTGGACGGCTTCCAATAAAATATTAAAAATACGATAAAACATCAAACATTAAAAACTTCCCCAAACAGGGCTGCCTTCAGATGTCTTCTAAAAGTCAGATAGTTGCTTATTTCCTTGACATCTGGTGGGAGGGCGTTCCACAGGGCGGGTGCCACTACTGAGAAGGCCCTCTGCCTGGTTCCCTGTAACCTCACTTCTTGCAGGGAGGGAACTGCCAGAAGGCCCTCGGAGCTGGACCACAGTGTCCAGGCTGAATGATGGGGGGTGGAGACGCTCCTTCAGGTATACTGTTCCTTATACGGTAGTTTGTCCACCTTTGGTCCCCACCCTGCACTCAGCTCTCACCTGTGGCTCCTAGAAGCTGTCAGCATGTGACAACAGCCGCACCCCAGGAAGAGCTTTGACTGGCCAGCTAAACCATGTGAGGGTAGCTGATGGGTCTCAAACCCTTGGTGAGTTAGGGACTTCTCCTGCATGAAAAGACAGGCTGCAATGGATTAAGCGGACAAGACCATTGGTGGATCCAGTGGTCAAGGCGGCGGTTTCTGCAAGTGCTGTAGAGGGAAGTGAGGGGCAGATGGGGCTTGTCAACCTCAGAAGGCAGTCCATCTAGGAGGAAAACTAGGAGGCAGTCCATCTAGGAGAAGGTTTGTCTACACCTCTGCCACCTTGCAGGATATATCTCACGAGGTTGGGAAGATGGAATCAGCTATGTGTTGTGCAGGCCAAAATCTTGCAGAGGCTTTCTAAGAACTGATGCAGAAAGAGCACAGGGGAGCCTGGAAAGGATATTTCTGATTTCCAGGCATGAGTACTGTTGCAAATGTAGCCAAAACAGCACCACCGATCCACAAGAGAAGAGGTATTAGCAGGGGTGGGTGAACATCAAGGTTTGCAGAAATAAAAAATAAAAATCCATGGATCCCAAATATAGTCCTTCCATGCTAATTAGTCTTCTCATGCATCTGTAACAGTAATAGCTATTGCCCCAAATTAAACGCAGACAGGGCTGATCAGGATTGGAGAGAAAGGGGTGTATGTCAGAAAGCTGCCTAGCTTCATTAGCCTAGCAGCCTATACTATTATAACGCACTACATTAATTACAGAGGAAACCAGAGACACGAGTTCACTTTTCAAAAATTATTATTTTTAACCTTGATAAGCTAGTGAAGTGCATACATTCTTACCAAGTGGGCATCCCCCAGTGCCAAACTGCAAACCCTGGCACACTTATATCTTTCCAAAATTGGGAATCTGCTCTACGTGGCAATATTTTAAGACAGAACATGAACATTTACTTTTCTTTATTGCACAAGCCCCTGTGTATCTAGAGCAAGCCAGTCACCGGGTTTTGCAGAAAAGAGAGAGCACGAAATGGAATTTTCCATTTAATCAAAAACAGAGCACTGAAATTTCATCTGCAGACTCCTCCTGATTCTTCTATTGCTTCCTAAAGCAAACAAGCCTGAGGGTGATAGGATATTAAACACCACGTATTTACTTTGAAATCAAATTGTCTTCGTATTTCCTCTGTTCTATTCATTTTAATGTTATAATCTGGAAATGATACAAGCGTTTCCCCCCTATTCTCCTTAATGCCATTTTTTTTTTTTTTACAAAAATGCACAAGCCAGGTTCAGACATAATAGTTTCCTGCTATGAGAATGTGTCAAATCGAGCCTCAGGTTTGCACATTCTCCTTTGTGCATGGAAAGAAAGAAATTCAAAGCTTCCTTTTGCGATTTGGAGCAAACTGCAGATTCCCATGATGTCTGAATATGGGAAACTGTGATTTGGACAGATCAGTTACGTATGCGACATGCCAAGTCCTGAAACAAAAACTTGATCCTGGTTTGATCCTCACCACCGGATTGTAATATTTGGCATCCATTTCCCAATGCCTCCCTTTACTGATCCATAACAGACTGGACACCTACAAACCAATAATAAAAGAAGAACTAATAATTTCAGAAAGTTAAACGCTAGGCTGATACCGTCGAAAAGTTTGCCGTCTTCCCAGTATGGCACCAAAACTGTCTAAATAAATTATGTAGCAGTTTCCTTTCATCAGAAACATGAGACACCAAGCAGAGACAGAAAAGCAATTTCTAATTAGGATACGGGGGAAATCTGATTTAGCTGTGCCCATGTGGTTTGAAATAAAACTTGCTGATTGACAATACCTGCAAACCCCCCCTTTGCCCCAGCCAAGGCTGTACCTGCCCCACACCTGATGTCATACATGTAGACCAGGGGAAGTGTGGTTTGGCAAAACATCTTGGGGGCGGGGGCTCATTAGGCTTGTGGGATGGAGTTACCCATTGCTGCCTTAAGGCAAGCAAGTTAGTAACTCCATATTTTTCGCTCCATAAGACACACCTGACCATAAGACGCACCTAGTTTTTAGAGGAGGAAAGGGGGAAAGCCTCGTTTTTTGAGGGGGATCAGCTCAAAGTTGTTGAGCTTACTTTGCAAAGGGAAAAAATCCTGTTTTTATGGGGTTCAACTCAAAGTTCTGCAGCTTCTTTAGGAAAGGAAAGGGAGCCGTTTCTACAGTTTCCAGACAGATAATCTAATCAGCCAGTCATATGTCACTGGGGAAACAAACAGTCTCCATCTGCAGAACATTCAACAATGGAGGCCTGGGCAAGGGGGCGGGGCCAAAAAGGGAGCCAGAGATCGACCCACACATTTGCTCCATAAGACGCACAGACATTTCCCCTTACTTTTTAGGAGGAAAAAGGTGAGTCTTATGGAGCAAAAAATACGGCAATTATACTTGGCCTGAAAAAGAGTGTGAGTGGAATGGTTAAGTCTAAATGACTTTACCAAACTGTATTTAAACTAAATGATCCAAGCATGGACTATAGAGGCTGGCTCAGATGGGACACTAACATCTCAGGGAATGTGGAGTATTGGCTTCACCCCAGGAAACCCCTCCACGCCTTCTCTATGAACTAGAGCTGGGCGATATATCAATACATCATCTAAAACCGATAAAGTCCATATCGTGATATTGGTTTCATAATTTTTGACCTGGCAATATATTGTGAATCACGGTGTGTGTGTGTGTGTGTGTGTGTGTGTGTGTGTGTGTGTGTGATGCAAGAATCACAATGTGGGAGAAACCATGAGGCCAGCCAATGCCTCTACATAGCTCCATCCTTATGCCAGACATCTTAATATATCAGTGTATCACCGATGTTTAGCTAGTGGTAATATCATGATGTTGAAAACCAGATATCGCCCAGCCCTACTATGAATGTGACTTTGGTGGTTTCCAAGCAATTTGCAGCTATTATAATTCGAAGCTTTTCCTTCCACCAAGAGCCTATTTACAGCTGCCTCAAGAGACAAGCCGAAAAGCTGTAGTTTTGTTTCACTGACTCATTCTCTGCACTCATGTGTAAAGACAAGATACCTACAATTATGTGAACATCTCAGTCCTCCAGATTATGTAATTCTGCCGCCAGTCATTTGGAAGAAGGGCAACACATACAACTAGCCAGCTGCAGCTCAAATTTTAAGAAGCACAGCCAATAAATGGCTGTTTGCATAGGCTCCCCTGGGACCTGTGTGTGACTTGGGTGGAGCTGGACGAAAATACATTGCTGGTCAGCATTTGGCCTTTAAGGGAGTTGACACACCCAGCATCAAAACATGTTAATTTTGCCACACGCTGGCCTATCTGACTATTTCTTGGCTCCTCGGAGGAGGCCTGGCAGAAAATTTCTCAAAGGGCTTTCCGGGAACATATAAAGTTATTAAAAACTGTCATTCAATCTGTCGGGAACAGCATATGTAACACTTTGCTGGGCCCTTTCTGGGACTGTCTCAACACACAAGGACAACAGATTCCATTTCCCTTTGTATTGTCACATCCAGCCTTGGGGTGATATATTTAGATATAGCACAAAAAAGAACAGAATGCAAACACAAATATATATATATATTCAATTTTTTTGTGCCAATACTCATCAGCATGGGTTTTTCTGGAGGTGGGGCACACTCCCCACCCTGGGGTCCTAAATGTATTTATTTTTAAGGACCCAGACATAAGCCAGTTTTAATAATAAATAATAATAATAATAATAATAATAATAATTTATTTATAGCCCTTCCATCTGGCTGGGTTTCCCCAGCCACTCCAGGCAGCTCTCAACAGAACATCCAAAGACAACTATGGGCTGTGGTGCTCATCTCGCTTTTCAGGTTGAGGGAGCCGGTGTTTGTCCACAAACAGCTTTCCCAGGTCATGTGGCTAGCATGACTAAACCGCTACTGGCGCAACGGAACACCATGACGAAAGCCAGAGCGCACAGAAATGCCATTTATCTTCCCGCTGCAGTGGCAACAATTTATCTACTTGCACTGGTGTGCTTTCGAACTGCTATGTTGGCAGAAGCTGTGACAGAGCAACAGGAGCTCACCCAGTTGCACGGATTCGATCCGGCGACCTTCTGATCGGCAAGCCCAAAAGGTTCAGTGGTTTAGACCACAGCGCCACCCGCATCCCTTCTCCCAACAGAATATAATATAATAAAAATGATAAAACATCAAACATTAAAAACTTCCTTGAACAGGGCTGCCTTCAGGTGTCTTCTAAAAGTCATTGATAGCTGTTTACTTCCTTGACGTCTGATGGGAGGGCGTTCCACAGGGCGGATGCCACTTCTGAGAAGGCCCTCTGCCTGGTTCCCTGTAGCTTCACTTCTCGCTGTGAGGGAACTGCCAGAAGGCCCTCGGAGCTGGACCTATGACTGGACAAGTCATAGACCTTCTCCTACCTGGTCTCAAATTATTTATGTGGACATACGTGGTCACTGGTACAGAGTACTGTCACCTCTTTGTTTTTTGCTGCCCAGGGCAGCCAAGACATGAAGTTTTATCTCAGCCACACACTCATTACATGGTCTTAGCATACCGCCGCCGCCCCCCATCCACAAAATGGATGGCCTGCTGTAAGGATGGCTGAAATAATCTACGGCCTAGTTCTGACGACATAGATAGATAGATAATTTATTACGGTCGGAGACCAGCTTATAAAACACACTTGGGGGTACAATCCCGGCAGGAAAACAAACATTTAAAACATCTGACGACATGTTAAGCCAAACCAAACCTTGGCTTGGCCCAGAACACTGTGGATCAGGGAGGAGCAAAGCAGCTGAGGGAGAGCCAAGGTTTAGCTTAGCATGCCAGGGGAACCGGGCCTATGCGAGGCACTCTGTAAACCTGAAACGGGCTATAAATACTGTTTTCTTGGAACTGGGAGTTGCTTGACCCTGCCTGGCTTTTGGCCACAGAGAAGAAGCTGCTATGAGCAAGAAATGGCACTATGGCATTTCTACACATGGAGGTGGCTGCTTTTCTAGCCTGTATTTAAAAGGGTACAAAGGAGTGCATCACAGGTTTTGGGTGTGCTCCAGTTTATTTAGTCAGACTTCACATAAACCTAGCCTAGAAAGCGTCTTTGAAGCCTTAAGCCCGTGTTTTCAACATGGCGCTTTCAACAAGGGGTAGTCACAGCTGGGAAGGGAATAACTGACCCCTCCAATTCCCCCCGTTCACACTGCAACAAAGCTTGAAAAATCTTTCCATTTGCCACAACAGAGTGCTTCCTTCAAGGGTAATTTCAGCAGGGAGAATAGCATGGGGTGGATGGGGCCCCTTTGGGTGCTGTGGATGGCTTCTGCGGGTGCATATTCACCCATGGGTGCTACATGGGCGACCAATGGACTGGACTCCCTTCGGAGAGATTTTAAGATGTGTTTCAGTGAGGGCCAATGGTGAGCATGGCCTCCATTGCTCACCTTTCAATCTCCAAGTCTCTTAGAAACCAATAAAAGGAAAGGCTGCTTCGCCCCAGGCCCTGAGGCACACTGATGGAATTGTTCAAATTGTAGACACAAGTACAATCTCTCTAACTCGGTCTCTGCCTTGATTAAAAAATATTTCTGCCATGTCACGGGAATTCTCAGGTGACCTCCTTCGGCAAAGGCGGAAGGCGGGCTGCGCAAAGCACTCAAAATCATTTGTCACTGTGGCAGAACTAAGACTGAGATCACGTAGATAATGATGCCTATTCAGAGCTGGTAACCTCGACTCTTTTGTGTCTCTTTCCCACCCACTCCCTAATGGGAGATATCCAAGAAATTGTATCTGGAACACAAGCAGTGAATCAGAAAACTAGAGAATTGTATAGCTGGAAGGGACCACGAGGGTCATTTAGTCCAACCCCCTGCAATGCAGAAATATTTTGCCCAATGTGGGTCTCGAACCCACAACCCTGACATTAAAGAAAGAAACATTTCTGCAAAGCCCTACAACATCAATTCATTTATTTCCACTTCTATTCCACTTTCCCATTTAAAAGATAGCCAGAGGGGCTAGCTTTTTTTTTTTAAGGGGCAATAAAAATATTTAGAAAACAAGAGGGCAACAAAAAAAAAATCTATCAGCCAACAGAAGATCAACTACAGTTCAAAAAATGTAATTTTCTATTTAAATCCCCATGGAATAATAAAAATAAAAATAGAGGAGATGGGGCCGGGTGGACCTTCTCAGGGAAGGTGTTCTACATTTTTGGGACCAGGACAGAGAAGGCCCTGTCTCTCACACCCACCCGCCATGTCTCTGTGGGAGAGCAGGCAACCGTGTCTCTGGTGCTGACCTCCATGTTCAGGTAGGTTCATAGAGGATAGAGTCAAAGAATTGTAGAGTTGGAAGGGAACCCTGAGGATCACCTAGTCCAGCCTCCTGCAATGCAGGAATATGCAGCAGTCCCATATGGGGATCGAACCTGCAAGCCTGGCATTATCTGCACCATGCTCTAACCAACTGAGCTCATATCCAGGTTTATATGATATCCTGAGTTGCAGAACCCTGACTGTAAAATGTTAAAATTAAGCCTGGAAACAAAGTGTTAGCCAATGAAAATGGCTTAATACAGGAGTATTTTGACCCAACTGAAACTTCCAAGCTGCCATGAATACCTACTTCCAGATAAAAACAAAAGTCATTTATTTGCTTGATTCTGCAGTAATCAACACCACACATTGGGACAAATACTATGAACTTCCCAAACAGTTGCTGATGACACCTGTCAGATTCCCTTAACGGTTGCTCATGAGTAAAGACCAAGTCCTTCTTGACTTTCAACTATTTTATTGTGCAGAGTATGTACAGTGCAGAGCTGTCCCTAAACATGACCGTCTAGTCGCTAGCAGAATCCGGAAGTGCCCCCCTCCTGTTGCGGCACCAACACCAGAGTCTCGGCACCCTAAAGTGCCGCCTCCTTCCTCCCCTGATCCCTCTGCACAAAGCAGTCGCCGGAAACGGTGTCTCCCCCTCCGAGTGGGTCTGCTGAGTGGTGCTAGGTCTCTCGGCATCTTCCTGGAGACCTCTCATCCCCTGGCTCCCTCCCTGCAACTGCTCCTCCCCCGAGGAGGAGCTGGCAGACTCACTGGCAGACGAGTCCGTCGACAGCAAAGGCTGAGGCTGCCGGTAGCCACTCAGTGCCGGACTGGCAGGGGTGGGCACATCTCTGACATCCACTCCCGCCAAAGCCCTCCCCTCCCGTGGGTCGAGCTGGCGAACTGGGCTGTAAGGGAGACCGTCCCCGCAGGTCCCTTCCTCCCCCATTCTCTCCCTCCTCCCCGTCACTAACCTCTTCAGGGGAGGAGAAAAATCCCAAAAAGTCCGTGTCGTCGCCCCCTGTGGATGCAAAGACCGCTTCCCACTCCCCTGACCCAACTGGAGGAGGCGAGGAGCCCCTCGACCCGATCTCTTGGTAAGGAGAGGCTGGGGTCCCGCTCCCTGCACCCTCTGTGGTGGGCGGGAAACCCCAGAACTCCTCCTCCTCATCCGTGGTGGCACAAACGTCCCTCAAAAAGAGTGCTGGGGGAACCGGTTTGTGCGGAAACAGGGAATGAAACTCAGCTGTTGAGATACTCCTCCGTGATCTGGTCTGAGGGTACCCACGTGTTGTCCTCCGGTGCGGCCCCCTCCCAGGCCACCAAGTATTCCACCCTGTCCCCATTCCATCTGGAGTCCAAGATCTCAGTCGCCTCATTGCAACACCAAAACTGGTTGTGACTCCCCAGGAAAGAGAGAGGTGAAGAATAGAAAGCATGGTGGGGACCAAAATTGTTATCCAGAAATTACAAGGAAAGGGACAGGAAACAAAACAATGAGTCTGATTGTGTCATTATATAAAGTTACGGTGTGCCCACAGATAAAAGTTATAGCTGTTCAATGTAATAAAGGCTACTGTGCAGCAGAATAAGAAAGGGACAAATAAAATGATTAGACCACTTTCCTTAAGAGACAAATCTAGGGTGGGAGTTGAACCCTTGGATGACAAGGGAGTCAAAGGTGTGGTGAAGGAGAAAAAGGAGCTTGCAGAGAAGCAGAATCCTTTAACCCGTCTTCACAACGGAAGATACAGAGCAGTTCCCAGTGCCTGAACTAACTTTTGCACGAAGGGAGTCGGAGAAACAGTTCTCTCCACAGAGCTGGAAATGGTCCCAAATGATCAAAAGTCTGGAGTAACTCCCCTAAGAGAAAAGGTTGCGGCATTTGAAAAAATTTAGAGAAAAGACAAGTAAGATTATGGAGAAAGCAGGCAGAAAAAAAGAGTTCCCCCCCCCTCTCTCGTAACACTAGAACTTGTGGACATCCAAGGAAGCTGAATGTTGGAAGATTCAGGGCAGGTAAAAGAAAGCACCTTTTCACAAAGTGCATAGTTAAAACTATGGGAGGCAGTGATGGCTAGCAGCTTGGATAGCTTTAAAAGAGGACTGGACAAATCAGGGAGGTCAAGACATTCTACTAGCCATGACAACTGGGTTCTACCTCCACAGTTGCCAAGAATCACAGGTGGGCAGAGAGCCATTGTGCTCAGGTCCAGCTTACAGGTTTCTGTGGGAACAGGGCCCCTTGGTCTGACCCAGCATGCAAGATCCTGTGTTCTTATGCAAGGCATTCTTAAACAGGTTTCTGCCCAATGGCCTTGGCAAGCCTGCATTCAAATAAGCACATATGAACGTCCGGTGTGAGTAGTCACCGATGCCCAGGAACAATCAGTAGCCTTCCAATGTTCTCCTGATTGTTCCTTGACAAGCAGGACTTGGATTCGGGGCTTTTTAAATCTGCAAATACAACAACAACAACAACAACTTATTATTATTATCCAATTTCGTTGTACTTGTACAATGACAATAAAGATATAAAGATTATTTGTACCCCGCCCATCTGGCTGGGTCTCCCCAGCCACTCTGGGCGGCTTCCAACAAATATCAAAATACATTAAAATATCACAGATTAAAAACTTCCCTAAACAGGGCTGCCTTCAGGTATTTTCTAAATGTCAGGTAGTTGTTTATCACTTTGACCTCTGGGATTGTTTCCGGGCGGGAGCTGCTCCCAAGCAAAGTCAATCGAGGCCGAAAGTAGAGCTTGCTGCCATGACCCATCAACCTATGGCTCTCCAGAAGGTTTGGGGGCTCCATCTCCTATCAGCCCCAGCCAGCATAGTCAATAGTCAGAGGTGATGGGAGTTGTGGTCCAACCGGATCTGGAGTGCTTCAGGTTCCCTGAAGTAGGTTCCCTTGAGAAGCTACCAGTTAATGAGGAACCATCATGTGACCCGAACCAATTTAATTGAGGAGATAGCTTCCCTCGCCATCTCTCCCTATGCTTTAGGCCCTTATTGTGTTAGTTTTTCCAAGCTGACTCACTCCATTTTTTAGAAGCACATTTGTCTCCACCCTCCTATGCAATCAGCCCCATTCTGTATCCCATTGTGGGATGTTGGCACTGCGAAGGGTGTTGCATAACCAAACTCTGAGAAATACATTCTTCGAGGGAACAGGCAACAAAGGCTCTTGTGATATAGGCTTCGAGGTTGCTGTTTTTCTGCTCTGGGTGTCTGGCTGCTGCAGTACTGGAGAGACACGGCTGGTAGTGTTATCCTCCCCCCCCCCAGTTTTTTCCCCCTATAGTGCAAAACCGAGTCCACAAAACATACAAAAAGGTTCAGATGATCTGAAATTTGCTAACTACAAAATAAGGGCACAACCTACGGGAGCAAGACTGTTCAGTAGAAACAAAAGATGCCTTTGCATTGCATTTTACCTATAGCTAATGACTGCCACTACTTCTGTTTATGCCCCTACTGCCAGGGGCGTAGCAACGGGGGGGCGGGCCGCCCCGGGTTCCACTCCAGAGGGGGGTGACACTTTAAAAAAAATTTTTTTAAAAAATTTTTTTATTTATTTATTTTAACTTCATTGAAAAAAAGAGATAATAGACACACACACAACCCCCCACACCTCACAAAGTGGCACCATCACAGGGGGGGGGGTGACACTTTTTAATTTTTTAATTTTTTTTTTAATTTTTATCATTTTTTTTTAATTTTAACTTTATTGAAAAAAAAGAGATAATAGACACACACACACACACACACACACACACACAACCCCCACACCTCGCAAAGTGGCACCATCAGAGGGGGGTGACACTTTTTAATTTTTTTTTTTTTAAATTTAAATTAAAGTGGTGGGGGGTGACAAAAAAAAATCCGCCCCCGGGTACCACCTGGGCTTGCTACGCCTCTGCCTACTGCTGTGCCCTATGCTGTGTTAGAAATCCCCCAGTCGCCAGGTGCGTTTTGCGACCACATGGAGATCTCTGGATGCCAGGTTGGTGACTGACATCTTCATCTGGCTGGCCCCTCCAGCTTTCTTGAGTAGAGCTCATTTACTGCATTTATATCCCGCCTGTTTCTCCAAGGAGTACATGGTTCACAACCCTACTCGGTTAATCCCTACAATGACCCTGCGAGGTGGGTTAAGAGGTTGTGAAGAAGAAGAGGAAGAACAGTTTGGATTTGATATCCCGCTTTATCACTACCCGAAGGAGTCTCAAAGCGGCACACATTCTCCTTTCCCTTCCTCCCCCACAACAAACACTCTGTGAGGTGAGTGGGGCTGAGAGACTTCAGAGAAGTGTGAATAGCCCAAGGTCACCCAGCAGCTGCAGGTGGAGGAGCGGAGACGCGAACCCGGTTCACCAGATTACAAGTCTACCGCTCTTAACCACTACACCACACTGGCCCAAGGTCACCCGGGTGCTAGGCAGACACCCTAACCACTACACCACACTGGCTTCCTTGCATACTTCTGCTACGGGGGCAGATTAAGTAGGTAATTAAAGACGGAGAAAGCAAAATGTCATTTAGAGAAGGTTCTGAAATATTTTCCTTGAAACTTTGTTTTATTCAGGATTGTTTTATTTGATGTTTTAATGTGCTGCAAACTGCTTTGAGATTTTTAAAACTATAAAGCGGTATAGAAATGAAAATAATAAATAATAACAGTAATAATAATAATACAAAGAAGAAGAAGCCCCACTGCAAAAAGAAAAAAGGGGCCTAGACATTCCACTGTGGTAACTTCAGCCTAGGTTTAAGGTGTCATTTGGTGATTAGCTTATATATCTGATTTTCAAACACTGCACCTATTGCCCTGTACTGTGAAAAAGACAGGACTGTTTGAGTGTTGCAGTACCCCTAGGAATTAAGATACACCCACACACGCACATCTCCACCTTGTTTATGATGTTGATAGAGGTCTGCGAACCCAATAAACCCTTTACCATTGGAACAGGAAGCCATATAAGCGAGGCTGAGAAGTACAGCTTTGGCACAAAAGCAAAGCTTCACTCTGGAAACATCCAGGCATACCCGCAACGTGACACAGTGTACTTGCCCTGGCAAATACCCATGGCAGCATGTACTGCAATCGCAAAAACTGGCAGAATACACCGAAAGAACATAATAGCCTGCTTACTTTCTCACCCTTTGCCACTTAACTCTGTTCCAGCAGAACTGCAAACTCTACACAACGGCTCTGAGGTTGGATTATTATTAATTGGACTTGTTCATCGCTTGTTACACAGACGTCGCCAAGTGACTTGCAACGTATTTGAAAGCAGAAACATAAATGCATTTTAATGTTGAGGCGTTCGTGCAAAACCACAAACAATACATGTATAAAATAACCCCCACATCCTCATCAAACACTGAGAACTTGGCAGCAATGACCTGGAAGTTAGTTTCTAAGATTGTTGTGGCACTTTAAAGGCTAACAATTTTATGATGGCATAAGCCAGTGCAGTCCAACTTTTCATACCAGATGAGCTGCAAGAATACTTTGATTCTCCCCTTCTCCTTTCCAAAGCGCTAACTACACTTTGGGAAGAAGGACCCTGTCAGAGCCCTCACACCTCATTCACAAAGCCCAGCGCCTCGCTTACCTCGCAGCACGAGGGCTGAGGGGGGTGTCAAATGTTGCTGAGGGCCACCAAAAAGGCCTTGAGGGCCACATGCGGCTCTCAGGGCATGTGTTGGACTACCCTGGCATAAGCTTTCATGAACCAATAGTCTACATCATCAGATATCTGAATTGTTATCATTCTGAGTTACAGGTATACATACCCATGGTTTGGGGTGTGTGTGTGTGTGTGTGTGTGTGTGTGTGTGTGTGTGTGTGTGGTGGATTGTAAGCAGTGAGGTCAGAGGGAAACTAAGTGCAGAAAAGTACAGATAGTGACAACTGAGTCTTTGTCTTATAAAGAATGCAGAATATACCTGCTAATAGAAGTGAAACTCTGCATTGAACAGAACTGGAAAAACAAACAACAACAGCACAAAAGCTGGGCTTTTGATTTTATAAAGAAAACTCGCAAAGCAGATGCATGTGAGTAAAGGATTTGGACTCAGATGATGAGAGGAGGCCTCCATTGTGATCCTGAGGAAAAGCCATCTTCTGAAGCTAGTACAGTATTTGTTGGTATACCACTTTTTATTTTTGTATTTTTTCACTGATGTTGTGCAAAGGCTAAACCAGCAGTTGGGGAATCCTTCCTGCCCACTGCAAAGGGTTGCATTTGTTTGGGGGATAATTGTTATGAAACGGTCTCTACTTACGAGTAGAGGCTCAGCAGAGACACATGCCCGACTGGCATGTTCTCGCCTTCCTGGGCAATCGTTCGGGAGCTTCTCAGCTTCTTCAGCCCGAACATCACAGTGACTGGTGTCAGAAGACATCCAGCACACTTAGGGATCCACAGAGTGTGCGCAGTAGCGAAACAGACCACAGCAGCTCAGCATCTTGGCTAAATCTACTTTATTACATATCTACACACACGGAGCTCTACATCATGGCTCCCTCTCTCATCAGGCAGCAAAGAGAAAGAACAAAGGACAATAGTCCTACTTTAGGGAACATAGCAAGACAAGACATCCTGTCTGCCGTCACTTCCCACTTCCCACTCTGTGGAATGAAAACATATACCCAGTCATGTGAAAAACAATAAACCCATGACTGCACACAGGGAATGAATATTACAACAATAATATCAGCAACACACCTGCCATAGGGGAGGCTAGAGCAGCCCAAGTGGACAGGATGCATCTCCCCTCTCTCCCTATACTTCGCCACCTGTCCCAGCGATCAACAGATCAGTCCTGCTACAGCTCTGAATTGGTCACTTGAGGGGAAAAGGTCCCATCTAGTCCAGCATCCCAGTCTCACAGCAGCCAAGCAGATGCCTGGGAGAAGCCTGAAAGCAGCAGCACTCTCCCTCCTTGCAGTTGCCAGCAACTAGTATTCAGCGGAATAATGCCCATGACAGTGGAGGCAGAACACAGACATTGGGGACATAGGGAGGTGTATGCACACAGAATCAGGCCATTGGTCCATCTAGCTCAGTACTGCCTACACTGGCTGGAAGAATAGAGCGTGTTGAAATTTTCAGCTTTCAAATTCCCAAAATGATGGGTGCTGAAAATGACTTTGAGAATTCAAAATATATTTTGGCTAAATTGATATGATTTAGTATTGCTGGGTAAGCAAAATGTGCGTAAAATTGCACAGAAAACATTAAAACGATTGCCAACTACTTGCAGTTATATCATATATTAATATTATTTTTTTATTATTTAGCATTGCCTGACATTTTCAGAGAGAAAATTAATATTCTTTGGTTTTCCGAAAGCAGTTCGCATACTTCTTCATCAAATGCAGACTTACCAGTTGCAAAAACAAAAATTCCTCACACCCCAAAACATATTTTTTAAGACTCCTCATATTTGCAAAAATTAAGTTTCACTCCCTAAAATGACATGACCTACTGGCAGAAGCTGTTTTGGACAGCCAATCTGGAGATACTGGGGACTGAACCAGGGATCTTCTGCATGCAAAACAGATGTTCTACCATTGAACCATGGCTCTTCCTTTCCTTGTCAAGGGCTCCTCCTGCTTCTTTCTTCATGCCATCAACTTTGCCCCAGCCTCCCGGCAGCTTTCCCCACCCTCACCTTCCTTCTCTCCAGGCTCCCCCATGGGAATCAAGCTGCAGATTCCCCATGCTTGGGCGAAACAATAAAATGGATTACTCCAAATAGTAAATATATATGTTTGCCAATGGCACCTCAGAGTCCCATGACAGCCACGGACAAGTAAAAAACTGGAAGGCGTCCACATTCCCCTCGAAATGCACACACAAGGTGCATTTCGCCTCAGCTTCACCTGGGCCAAAGTCAGGGGCGTAGCCAGGATCAAAACTAGGGGGGGGGCAAGCCATGGTCGTTCATGTGACATTTCAGCATGGAAAAGGCGAATGAAACCAAAATTTTAAGAAAATTATATATAATTATAGCAGCGCTTTATTACAGTAGTTATTACAATTATTTGCTTGAATTTTTTTTTGAATTTTTATTCTAGTTACATGTCTTATGCTAATATCATTTTTATTGGGTTTGAAGAAAACTTGTTCAAAACTTTCGTTTCAATCCCCGAGGAGTCGGTGCAGGTGTTTCCAAAGGCGAAGGAAACGGACCCCCTCAAAAAAAAAATAGGGGTGCAGCCTCACCCCCCCCAAATAGGGGCGCACCCAGTCTGGAAGCGCAAAGGAGAAGCGCCTACTTTGGCTAAATAGAGCATCCAGAGCTGGTAGAGGCGCTCCTTGGAAGCCATGGCTTCTGCACTTTGCCTGTGCTCTCCCTGTGGAGCCAAACCCCACCGCCTACGGTGAGTTCAAAGGCAAGTGAGAGGAGCAGATACTAGCTCCCCAGGTCCCCTCATCTTCTGTCTCTGGGCAGTGTAGCAGGAAATTGAAAGCAAGCAGCAATTGTACATTGAGCTTAGCATCAGTGATCCGTACTCTAATAACTTCCAAGTTCATAGGGACCAACTCCTAGGGACTGAGGTCCCTTAGGCTCCCCTAAAATATTTGAGGGGACTGGGGGCCCCCAAAGTTCATAGGCATTGCCATTGAAATTGTGTGTGTGTGCCGTGTCTTGTGATTGATTATGCTGTACCAGGTTAGACTACTGTGATACACTCTCTGTGGGGTTGCCTCTGAAATATGGCTTGGAAATTGCTGCTAGTTCAGAATGCTGGATCACCAACTGGGATAGGCTTATTAGGATAATGTAACAGTGATGCTATGCCAGTTGCATTGGCTCCCAATTTCTGAGCCCAAGTGCTTGCTTTGACTTTTAAAGCCTTTTCTAGCTTAGGACTCAGAATACTTTATGTGTCGGCCCAAACATTCAGAACTTCAACAGAACGTCTTCTGGGGGTGGCCCCACAAACTGAGACAAGGCAGCTGCTCCACAAAGAAAGGGCCTTCTCAGTGGTGGTGCCTCAGTTGTGAAGTGTATGTTATCTGTAGAGGGGTCCACTTGGTACCTATTTTGTCATCCTTCCAGTACCAGGCAGACTTTTCCATTTCCCCAGCCCTTTTAGAGCTGATTTTATCCCTGTGGATTCTTTGCTTGCTTGCATAAATTCGCTGGGTTTTATTACTGTTCTGCTGTATATTGCCTGCATTTTAATCCATGCGCACGGACACACAAATGATCCTGGGGGTTTCCAATGAAGGTTAGTATAGAAATTCCTGTAACAAAATCAAAATAAAATAACCTGCCATCTTCCTGCTCACCCCTTTCCCTTTGGGCAGCAGGTTGGGGAGCAGAGGGAGAGGGGAATCTTACACCGCCTTGGCTGGCTTGCGGGTTCTCCCTGAGCAGTGCCGTGCAGAGGGAGCACTGGGCTGCCCCACAGAGCCACCACGCAGGGAGAGCGTAAGTGAGGGAGCCAGAGGCGGAGGAACCAGACTGGAGGCAGGCAGGCATCTCTCTCCCGATCCCTGGGAAGCCTTTTCCCCGGGCAAGCCTGGGCGGGCGCAAGGGCGACTTTATGCGCGGCGGCGCCTTTCACTCCAAGCGGTGCGCAAAGCTCCCCCGGGCGCCGCGCTCCGTTCGGCACAGAGGCGTAGGAAGGTCAGGTGGTACCCGGTGCGGAAAATTTCTTGTCATCCCCCCCCCCAACATTGTGTGTTGTTGTTTTTTGCCTGCAAAAAAGGTTTTACATTATTTCATATTTTCTTACAAACGAATGTGGATTCTGGGCCTCTGATAACAAGTAGGTGACTATGGACAGATACTTAAATCTACAGGATGGACTGTTTTGGCTTGTGTTATTTTATTTATATTTACAGTGGTACCTCGGGTTACATACGCTTCAGGTTACATACTCCGCTAACCCAGAAATAACGCTTCCGGTTAAGAACTTTGCTTCAGGATAAGAACAGAAATTGTGCTCTGGCGGCACAGCGGCAGGGGGAGGCCCCATTAGCTAAAGTGGTACCTCAGGTTAAGAACGTTTTCAGGTTAAGAACGGACCTCCGGAATGGATTAAGTACGTAACCAGAGGTACCACTGTATTGTTTATTTATTTAATAAAATTATTTTTAAAAACCTGCAAAGTGGTTTACCAAAATAAAAAACAAAACAAAAAACACCACAGCAGCTATTTATTTATTCAGATCCATTGAATTGATATTTCAGCCAGGCATGTCCAAAATCCATTTCGGGGGCCTAATTCGGCCCACCAGTTGGTTTAATCCAGCCCCTGTGGCAGTTATTTCCTGGGGTAAAATCCTTAAAAAAACCTCAACAACTTCAACCCTAAAAAAAAGGTTAACAACTTTGGTCAGCCCTCACGGCCCTTCGCTTCATCAAATCTGGCCCTCTTTGAAAAGTTTGGACACCACTGGCTTACACCATACTAAATTTGTTAGCCTTTTAAGGTAACTCTTATTTAAAGCAGGCCCCCACCCACCCAAAAAAACATTTTTGGTCTCACAAGCAGCAGCACATTCCACCTCAAAACAAAATATCAAACAGTAAAAAAATTATAACTCCTGTTAGGATAATTAAACCAATCACTCACAAAAGTAAAGTCACTCACAAAAAGATCGCTGTGGAGAAAGCTCCTTCTTCCCTTCCAGATTCCAGAGATCATACAATGGGACGAGGGGGAGGGGCAGGAGGCAGTTTTAGCAACTGGGATTAGGCGTTAATAGTTCTTATCAAGCAGTCTCAAGGTGGAACTTGAAAGGGGAGATCGGGAGGAGGCAAGGAGGGAAGGAGGGAGGGGGATGAAGAGGGGCAAGCTGTGCGGGAGGGGACGCTTTTCCCCGTCAGCCTCCAGCCTCACGGTAAAAAGCTTCACCTCGGCTTGCTCGCTCGTCAAGCTCTCTCGCTTCTAGGGGGGGCACTTGCCCCCCTCTGCCCCCCCCGGCTACGCCCATGGCCAAAGTGCCTAGTCTAGCCAAGAGACAAGAAATTAAACAAACAGCAGGAATGAGGGCAGAAGAGTTGATGGTTAGCTGGGGGATGGATAGGAAAACAGACCAAGGGGAATGCTAAGGACCTCTGGGATAGCAAGGCTCTGCCTTTCTCAGAAAATTCATAAATAAATCCTTTCTTAGCAAGAGTAAAAAACAAAAAATGCAGCCAACTACACAGGAAAAACTCTTACTTGGAGGAAGACAGGTGCAGAGTATGGAGCGGGCAGGGGAAGGGAGCTGTCCACTGGGAGTTTGCAATTCACGGTGCTGAACCCTATCTTGGGTGCTCTATGATGCTTTGCCCTGGTGCATCGCAGCACAGAATGGGGGTGGAAGGCAGAAGCAATGTCACAACAGGTGGCTTGATCTGGATACTACAAAGGGCTGACACTTTAGGCATTCAACAGATCCATTTCCCTGTTTCCAGACTTTCCCCTCTGGCCTCACACAAGTCAAATAAGCAACGAGAGTAAGTAAGTAAGTAAGTAAGTAAGTAAGTAAGTAAACTTTAATACGGTCAAAGACAGCAACGAGAGTAGCTTCAGGCCTAGTCAAGTTTTACTCCCAGGGCAATCTCTTTTTAAAAAAAATAAATAAGAAAAATAGCCTGTTCAAAGAAAAACTTTAATTGCTCAAAGCAAACACAGTTCAAAGCAAAACAAAATTGAGAAGTCAAGGAAATTGCTCCTGGAATTGCTATAGGGAATTCTTGCATGGCTTTGAGATCTTCTGAAAGACATTCCCATAAAGCTGAGGAGGTACCATTGTGATATATTTATTTCAATGTGGCAGCCATTTTGAACCGGGGGGGGGGGGAGCCTTGAAAACTGATTCCTACTTATTCCTGTCCTGAGATTCCTGAATTGCACCTCTGTGTTAGCCCAAACACAAATGAAAATACAAATGAAGAAGTTGCCTGCTTGAGGCCATATTCACACCAGACATATACAAGAATGATTTAGCAATAATTCTCTCTTCCCAGGGAACTCTGGGAATTGCAGCTCTGTGAGGGGAATAGAGGTCTCTTAACAACTCTCAACACCCTTAAACTATGGTTCCCAGGATTCTTTGGGGGAAGCCATGACTTTAAAATTGCATGATAAATAATGCTGATGGGGCCACACCTCCAACAGCCTTCTGCTCTCCCCCAGTGCCCATTTCAGGCAGCCGCCTCATTCTACCTCAGGGGCGGAAAAAACTTTTCTAAAACAAAACAACAACTGTGGGCTGCATTCCCCTCTGGGCAACCTTCTGGGGCAACATGCTTAGTGGCTGGTCAGAGGCAAAACATGACAATGCAATGGGTGCACATTTTACCTTTGTAGAGTAGGCTAGCTTTTCCATAAAATTACTGGAGATCAAGGCCCCATCCCCGCCATGTAGTGACATTCAAGGAGGGCATAAAGTTGGGCTACGGAGAAGGCGTGGCCTGGGGAGGGTGCCTGTGGCCAGGCGGAGAGGCCTGGAGGGCAGAATTTGGCCTTCAGACCTGAGGTTCCTCACTCCTGCTGTACCTAATGGCCAAACCACCTGTATGAGTGAATTACTGTGAGGGCATCAGGGACTGCTAGGATTTGAACCAGGAACCATCTAGCTCTTAGGACTGGTGCTCCTCATGCAAGCCCCTCAAGGCTACCAAGCAGTGGGAGAAAAGGGCAATTCTATCCTCTTCTGTCTCCAACCCCAAGCAACCCATTGGTTCTCCTTGATTCAGCCTAGCTACAAATGCTTCCAGGTCAGGCCAGAGTCTCTTCCCGAATTTAGACTTTGCCTGTCTCTTTAGCTTCTCGCATCTATCAACTCTTCGCACACCCATCCCTTCAGAGAAGGGCAGGGCACTTTACATTATGGGTTTTTTTATAGGGCTAAGGGGTAGGGCTATATGGTACTGCCCCCTTGGTGGACATAGGATGCCACTTCCAACAGAGGCACAGGGCATTGTTTGCGCTACTGAATCCAAAACAGCAACATTTTCAAGCTAGCGTTAAAAGTACCGTAACAAATCCGGAAAACAAGTGAGCTCCAACCCAGTTTTGTTTTATGAGAATGACGTCTAAGAAACAGAAGCATTCTTTTAAGCTAGTCTTGCTTCTTTGCAAACAGAAGCCCTGAAAAGGGCTGCCTTTTATTTTAAAAACACACACTTAAATCTAATTAGTCGCAGAAATGGCTTTAGAGTGCATCTCACTCTCCTACCAAACCTATTAACTTTGATGACAGTCACCTTCAGTCATCTTTAAGGCATCTTTCTCCCAGCCTCCCGTTAGCATTCCAGAGTTGTAGGCATGCATCCCTTTTCAACAGGATAAAACACAGCAGAGGCCTGATTTAATGCGGACGAAGCTAGCTGCTCAATGCTAAAAAATTTCCCCAGCGTTCACAAGCTCTGCTGCAATGCTGTAAATCTGCTTTGTGCACCCGGCAAGCACACCAATTGGTCTGAAAAGGTGAATTCGCAAGCTACACATTGCATATGAAGGAGAAAGAAGGAACACTGACCTGGTGAAGAATGCAGCACTGCTTATAAAGGAGATTTCGTCAGCTAAATCCATCTCCTCCGAGCGCAAACTGTCCGTTAAATGGACCCTAACGCAGGGAATTCCATCTGACAGCCTTGGCTGCGGCACCAAGCATGCTGGAGAAGATCCTTCTTGCTTGCACTTTGCAACCTAGAGAAACAAAGTAAAAGAAAGAAAAAACAGTGGGTAAGGGGCAGAGGAATCTTCTCAGCTCATTTGCAGCAGGCAGGATGCGGTTGATTTAAAAAAAATAAAATAAAATGATACAATGCCATGAATTCACAGCAAATAGTGAGTCAGCATTTCCACACCCCCGTACCCAATGAATGAAAAACCCAACCTCCTGCTGTAAGGCAATGGCAAAAAAAAAAGCACAATCTGTAGTGAAGCAAAGTGCAAAAAAATAAAATAAAGCTGGGAATGTACACAAGAACTATGAGGTCACAGCAGGAGCTATTAAGGCTTTTTGCGTGTTCCCTTTCTATTACTGCCTTACAATAATCTTACCCAAAACATAAGGTGGTTTTTGAAAATATGATGATGATTGTGTGTAGCTCATAAACTACGTGTAGCTCAGACTGCCACGGCAGAAATAATGCCATACAATTAGTGGCTTAAGCAATTATGTACATTATGCCGGCAGGGGCGCTGAATAGCTTAATAACAGCAACTCAGCTATATTTATGGCACCGTAACAAGTAAAACCATCAAAACCATTTGATGTATGCGACTCTCTTATTTAATCTGCACATTTAGGCCGTATCTTTATGTAACTCGTACGTTTACATCTCCTCCTTCTGCTTATATAACACCTACAGTTACGCAAGAGGAAGTGTTAGAACAGCTTCAGCAGCAATAAAACAAATATGCAGGACGTGGGAGGGTCATAGAGCCAGTGTGGTGTAGTGGTTAAGAGCAGTAGACTCGTAATCTGGGGAACCGGGTTCGCTTCCCCGCTCCTCCACATGCAACTGCTGGGTGACCTTGGGCTAGTCACACATGTCTGAATTCTCTCAGCCCCACTCACCTCACAGAGTGTTTGTTGTGGGGGAGGAAGGGAAAGGAGAATGTTAGCCGCTTTGAGACTCCTTCGGGTAGTGATAAAGCGGGATATCAAATCCAAACTCTTCCTCTTCTTCTTCATAGAAGCTGGCGCAGGGAAATTACGGGACACGCACCCATGGCAAACACCCCAAGTATGAGCACCCTAAAACGTTTGCAGGCACAAACGGTGTTCAAAGCAGGACTGCGTTTAACCACCCCGAGAACATCATGAACACAAGTCATCACAAATACCCAATTAAAAAAAGAACGTCTGGAGGTGCCCTCACACTTTCCCACTGTCATGGGGGGAACGTAATAGACTCTCTTGGCAGATGCTAACAGCAGAGTGAGAGATTTCTCTAAGCTGCTGTTGCTTCCTGGTGGAGCAATGCCTGATCAAGTTACCCCCTCTGCCTCCATAAAGCTTTATGTAAGTTGAGTGGCTGTCCCAACTTGAACTGCTCCCTGGGTGACCCATTAGAGATGAGATCTTTATCAAGACCTATCTATCCACCAGAGAAGGCCACAGAGGCACAAACACACAACCTTATTCTGTCCATCCACCAAGCTTTCAGACCCTTGGTTCATCTTCTAGCTCATGGGTAGGCAAACTAAGTCTCGGGGGCCGGATTTGGCCCAATCGCCTTCTAAATCCGGCCCGCGGACAGTCGGGAATCAGCATGTTTTTACATGAGTAGTATGTATCCTTTTATTTAAAATGCATCTCTGGGTTATTTGTGGGACATAGGAATCTGTTCACCCCCCCCTTTAAAATATAGTCCGCCCCCCCCCACAAGGTCTGAGGGACAGTGGACCGGCCCCCTGCTGAAAAAGTTTGCTGACCCCTGATCTAGCTCAGGATCCACACGCCAAATCCTTATCAGGATCCGAATCGCAGGCTGAATTTGACAGGTGGGCGGGAGCACCCACCTGTCAATACTGCCATAATGATGTCGCATGACTGAAAGGTGGGCGGGGAAAGCCCAGCTGTCAAAATCCCCTCCGCAGCTTCACAAAGTGTCCTTTCAAGCAGGCTCTTGGCCAGGGGTGTAGGAAGGGGGGTGAGTTGGAGGCAGGCCGCCCCGAGTGACCTCACTGAGGGGGGGTAACATTTGGCACACTGCCTGCCCGTGACTCCAAATCCTACTCTGAACCTTCGGGGTAAGGGGGGAGCTGCGTCGCTTTGCTGACAGCATTCCCCCCATCCCCCTTTGTTTTGACAGCTTGGAGGAGGCTTGGGAGTCACGGGTGTGCGGCGTGCCGAATGTCCCCTGTGGGTGGCTCACTCTGCCCCCGGCTGCAGGGCACCCGAGTGGCTATCCCGTGCCTGGGAGCGAAGAAGAGGAAGAGTTTGGATTTGATATCCCGCCTTTCACTCCCCTTAAGGAGTCTCAAAGTGGCTAACATTCTCCTTTCCCTTCCTCCCCCACAACAAACAGTCTGTGAGGTGAGTGGGGCTGAGAGACTTCAGAGAAGTGAGACTAGCCCAAGGTCACCCAGCAGCTGCATGTGGAGGAGCGGGGACGCGAACCTGGTTCCTCAGATTACGAGTCTACTGCTCTTAACCACTACACCACACTGGCTCGGGAGTGCGCCAGCCCTGGGCAGCGCAGGCATATGCTCTGCTGCTGCTCTCGGCTCCTTTGAAGAGAGTGGGGAGGCTGTTTCAAACCATGCAAAGTGATTGAACCCGGGACTTTCTTCATACAAAGCAAATGCTCTACTGCTGAGCTGTGGTCCTTTCCTTCACCTGCCAGTCTACCAAAATGGCAATCCCATGCTACGTTACACTTATTGTGATGGTGCCAAGTGAGTTAAAAGCTCTGCCTCTCCAAATTTCCCTGCTTGGCACAGCTGACATTTTAAACAATCCATAGTTTATCATCCAACACTGCATTATTAAGCTCCCCCATGCTTTTAGGCGTTGCTCCAGCCAAGGTGTTAATTTATAGACCGTTTTGGGAAGAACAGGGAAATTCAACAAATTGAACCTAAGTAATCCCTTGCCCATTAGCAGGCCCCCAAGGAGATATTTTGGGCAGCAGCTAAGATATATGAGAGCCCAAACCCGCCACACCCGTTACTGCCCCAGTCGCTGGGTGGCCTCCAGGAAATTCTCACTGTCTCGCCTGCTTTCACAAGAGCTCTGCAAACACAAATAGGAGCCAAAAGGCATTGGAGGCTGTGCAAGTTCACTGGAGAGAGAGAGAGAGAGAGAAAGAAAGAGAGAAAGGAAGGAAGGAAGGAAGGAAGGAAGGAAGGAAGGAAGGAAGGAAGGAAGAGGTCCATCCTAGATAATGGATCGTTATTCTACTGTTGTCCATCAGTGAAAGGGCTGCACAGGAACTTGAAAGGAAGGAACAGCAGCCCAAAGAAATGGAACAAGAAGCTTCTGAAAACAGGCAAGAGAAACTTCCGGAACCAGGCAGAAAAGTGGGTCACTTGGAGATACTGTCAAGATAAAGGAAGTTATCAGCTGACTACGAAGATCATGAGCAGCATAAGTGGAAAAATGTGTTTGGGGTTTTACAGAACAAAGCCGACATCTAATTCTTACGCTCCTTCACCAAAATGTACGCCAACAGCCATAGAATTTGCCTAAGAGTTAGTAACAGAGGTGAAGTGATGGTCCTACCTCTTACTAGTTCTCAGCAGTATGTTTTTTGGGGGTATAAATATGGGTAAAAAGTCCAGTTGGAGTTTAACTCACCAAACTAATGCCAGTGTCCTAATAAAAGAGGACTCTGCTGAAGTCCATGTATGTCCACCCAAATGGGCCAGAAAGCTTCACTGAGAAGCTTGTCCCTCTCCATTTATGGTATTCTGAAACTTAACAGCCACAACACAGAATTACAGCCTAATGAAAGAATTTGGGTGCCTAGTTGACATTGTTGGCATTGTTACTCGGTGCACGATAAATCATGCAGGAGCGAACAGGTCTTTCGAGGGCAGAAGACAGCTCACATAAACACCATTGACTTCTGCTTCCCTTCATTGAAGGGAAGGGACTGGAAATTAGAAAGTTGGGGGCAGGGCACAGCACTCAACCATGGCCATCTTTTTCAATCTTCATAACGAACCCAGTGCCACTAGATATGCAAATATTTCTCACTGGTGTATTTATTTTAAATATTTGCATTCTGCCCCATGCCCAATAGATTCCTGGGTAAACAGCATAAAACACTAACATATACAATAAAAGGAATTATATGAGGCCACAGGTAAAAACATGCAGCAGATCAACGCTTCGCACAAATTAAAATGTATGGCAAAAGAGAAATGTCCACACCTGTTCTGGGGGGGGGGGGAGGGAATGTAATAAAGGTGCCATGCGTACCTCTTTCGAGAAGGCCTACCATGACTTCCTGAAATCTGGAAGAAGCCCAGAAGATCAGGGATTAGAAACCTCAGGCTGGGGTGGATGAGGGTGAGAGATGCAGCCTCTCAATCTGGCCCTCCAAACTATTCACAGCCCACAGCCCTTCCCACCCCCTGCTTTGCACTGTCCTTGAGCGTTTATCCCCAACTAGACTGTGTCCTTGAACTCTGATAATGTATTACTTGCCTGGATGTAGGATAGAATCATAGAATCATAGAGTTGGAAGAGACCACAAGGGCCATCCAGTCCAACCCCCTGCCAAGCAGGAAACACCATCAGAGCATTCCTGACAGGTGGCTGTCAAGCCTCTGCTTAAAGACCTCCAACGAAGGAGACTCCACCACACTCCTTGGCAGCAAATTCCACTGCCGAACAGCTCTTACTGTCAGGAAGTTCTTCCTAATGTTTAGGTGGATAGATACGTGAGTCTGTGTAGAAATAAGCCTCCTGTAGCCGGGTAAATTTAATACTTGGTGCTCTGCCCACTCTCACTCGCCACTGGTGGCATGCGGCCCCAGGCAGATCCCCTAGAAGGGAATGTGGCCCTCAGGCTGGAAAAGTTTTCCAACCCCTGAAGTAGATAGTCTAGTCCATGGACAGGAAGATGTTGTTGAACTATGACTCCCATCATCCTTGATTATTGGCCGTTGACTTAAGATGGATGGGAGTCCAACATCACGTGGAAGTTCACAGGTTCCTCTTAACCTACCCAACTGACCTGCCTTGCCTTGAAATCTATCACTGCTTCTGGCTTAATTCTCATGATGGTGTACCTCTGCCAGGGTTCTCATGGGTCTTCCATTTCCTACACATTCTCAACTAGCAGGAAGGCGCAGATTCAATTGAATTTCTGGCACCTCCAGTTTCAAAGGCCCAGGTACCAGGTGATAGGAAATATTCTTTCTGCCAGAGATCCAGGGGAGCTGCTGCAAGTTAGAGCTGGCAACGCTAGGCTGGGTGACCAAGCATAAGGAAGCTTCCTATGTTCCAAAGTGTGGGTTTCAGATTTCTCAAGTGAGGCCTTCAGTTGTTGTTGTTGTTGCCATCCGTCTGTCTCGAGAGACAATAGAGTGTGCCTCCAGGGGTCAAGTCTAACCACTGTGTTAGCAGCACTGAAGTGACCTCCCCAGGGCGCAAGCCTGGGCAGTGTGTATGGAGGTCCTGGGCTGCCCAGATGACAGGACCCCCTTCTTGGCCATGCTGATGTAGTCCAAAGGAAAGCAGAGCAATACCTTTGGCACCAGCTTGGCTGCTGGAAGGTGCCAGCCAAATGCCTTAGGGACTCGCACTCCATATTTACTCCTTAGCCTTTACTTCTCCTGAAGATATCTGGGAAGGCAATGGAGGTTTAGGATCAGAGTTTTTGTTCTCCTAGACCAGGCATAGGCAACCTTGGCTCTCCAGATGTTTTGGAACTACAACTCCCATGATCCCTAGCTAACAAGGCCAGTGGTCAGGGATGATGGGAATTGTAGTCCCAAAACATCTGGAGAGCCAAGGTTGCCTATGCCTGTCCTAGACCAACCCTTCCCAGGTTGATGAGCCCCATCTGCTCCTCACTTCCCTCTACAGCATGTGCAGTAATCGCCATCTTGACCATTAGGCCCACTATCGGCCTCATCCGCTCAATCCACCAGTCTGTCTTTGCATACAGGGGAAAGCCAAGCTCAAAACTACGGGTGTAACTCATTGAGCCACCTTTGGCCAAGTCTGCCTCCCTCGTCTCCAGGAAAAATCAACGAATAATGTCACTGGAATGACTGCAATCTGAGCTTAAGCAAAGAAAGGGAATTATGAAGAAGATGCAATTCAAAGAATTAAAGAGATTAAATAATTGCTTTCTTTTCTGCGGAGCTGAGATAAAAGGAGAAAGCCATATATTTTGACAGTATGCTATTAAAGTATTTGGAAGCAAACAGTCACACAACTGTAGCCAGCATATTAAACGCCTCCCATTTATACACTGTAATAAAAGCTTAAAAGTATACAGGACTCATCTGAGAACATAAAAGGCGGCTTTACGCAGACACTATTCGACAGTGACCTTTATGCGATTTGCTCCATTATTGACAATGGCAGATTCATGTTTGCACAAGACTTTGGTAGTCAAATACTTTTGTGTGTGTGGCGCGGGAGTCCAGACTGACAGCCCATTCCACTTCTGTGAATCTGTCGCTCTCACCCTGTCCACCCCTACTCCCTGCTGGTTTCCAAAACGGCAACGATTAGTCAGGGTTTTGTTACTTGGCAAAAACCCTTGCCGTTTCTAAGCTAGTTTTACCTTACAGTATTTTTAAGAGCCCTCCTGGGAGAGCAAAAAGGGTTCCATGCTGTTAAAGTGCCAATTCTTACAATGTCCAAAGAGAAGAGTACAAAGGAAAAATCTCAATGTGACGGAGCAGCTTTGAGAGCGGTGCTTTTCAAGATATTTTGGTGCAGTCACTGTGCACACACACATGTGCACACACCAGGACTACGTACTGAAGGCATGTGATGCACAAGCCTTGCTGAAGCCAAGCAGGTCTGGTGTCTGGTTAGAGCACAGGGCACATGGGTTCAGGTATGGGAATATAATTTGACCTTCTAAGATTTATGGCTTTACTTTTTACATTTTGCTTCAAAAAATTAAAATATCGGCAAGATCCCAGCCTTTATGGTTGTGAATTTAAACTTGAAGCATTGTGGGCAATTCATGTTGAAATCTCGGGTGCCAGAGAGCAGACAGGTTAAGATTTCCTGTGATCCTTGCCCATAACATTGTACAAATGAGGCATAATTTATACCGGTATAACTATAAACTGTTCTTGGAGTGGATTTGCAATTCCACTGCCCCTCTCAGTCCCATTCACTGGCGCACAATATCAGCAGCAACCCTGAACTTCCATGTATCTGTTGCTGTGCTGGGAAAGATTATGAAAGATTCATCAGAAAAGCTGGAGATTGGCGGAGTCCATTTCCTTTATTAACATTGACTCTAGCCTAAACAAAAAGCAGTTATGTATTTAGTTGCACTGTAGAAAGTGATAACCAAAGGGTTTTTTTATTTATTACAGGCAATGAAACCTACAGAAGTGTGTGTGTGTGTGTGTGTGTGTGTGCGCACACACACACACACACATACACACACCTCTGCCTCAATCTCAGCAGGTCATCAAACTTTCACACATGAACAATTCTGGGAAAGGTGGGGCTTGTGTTCCTAAATATTATTGCCAGGCAATATATTTCAAGTACAAACAAGCAATCTTAAATGGTTAGCAATGGTAACCCTGATTAAAAAAATAGGTCTTTGGTTGCTTATCCATCATGGTCCTTCTCAAGGTTAATGGAAAGGTTTTCTTCTTCTCTGTGCCATTTTAGCTAAATAGCTCGATGATAAGCAACTTCCAAGACAGCAAGAGCAAATATAAAGGGGAAACTTGATGAGCGTGATTTACTTGTGCCCAAGGTCACGATCTCCCCCAAAGGCATGTGTGCACACTTTCGCACAAGCACATCCAAATGACGCTGCCCTTCTGAAAGTACCCTAAAAAGAAGGGAAATGCCTGTAATAGGAGAATTCTCATATCCAAGAAATGACTTAACTAGGACTGTGTGCCAGTTAAATAAATCTTGGTCAGTTCATTGGCCAACACTAAGCCAAATTAGGCTTAGTATAAGTGAGCAAGCATGCTGGTGCAGTTAGAAAATGATGGCCGCTCAGCTGTTTCCAACTCCTGCTGCTGCCTTAACACCCAGAGCCAAGCCATGTTTGGCTTACTGTAATGCACAAACCCAGGCATGCAGTTTTACTCACTCCAGATAACCACGAACTGATACCAAGGTTTGGTTCCCCCCTGATCCTAGCTCAGTGTAGGGAATTTGGTGCCCTCTAGACTACCACTCATCACTGACCACTGGCCATACTCAATGGGAAGAATGGAAATTGTAATCTGCTAACAACGGAGGGCCACACGTTCCTCACCCGTTTTTGCGGATGATGGCCAGGAATTGAAACTGGGACCATGCAAAGCATGTGCTCTCCCAGAGCATTTATTGAGTAGTCATCATAGAATCATAGAGTTGGAAGGAACCCTGAGGGTCATCAAGTCCAACCCCCTGCAATGCAGGAATCTCAAATCTCAACTAAAGCATCTGTGACAGATGGCCACCCAACCTCTGCTTAAAAACCTCCAAGGAAGGAGAGTCCACAACCTCCCGAGGGAGACTGTTCCACTGTTGAAAAGCTGTGACTGTCGAAAAGTTCTTCCTGATGTTTAGTCACCATCTCTTTGTTTGTAACTTGAAGCCATTGGTTTGAGTCCTACTCTCTGGAGCAGCAGAAAACAAGCTTGTTTCCTCTTCCATGTAACAGCCCTTGAGATGTTTGAAGATGGCTATCATATCTCTCCTCTCAGTCCTTTTTTCAAGGCTAAACGTAACCAGCTCCTTCAACGGTTCCTTGTAAGGCTTGGTTTCCAGACCCCTGATCATCATGTTTGTTTTCCTCTGCTCATGTCCACATCCTTCTAAAACTGTGGCACCCAGAACTGGACACAGTAGTCCAGGTGTGGTCTGACCAAGGCAGAATAGAGTGCTTATTTGCTTGCACAAAGCTTAAGCTGAGACTAAATTATATCCTGTCTTTACTGAGCATTTGCTTGGGATTGTTTACAGGGTGGTCATATGATAATGAGCATCCATCCTTGAAAGACGTTTATACATCTTTCCGTTTATTCATCCCACACTTTGCAATGCATTTCCCCTTCACTTCCCAAACCGTAAATAGTCCAATTTGGTCCACTTTAATTCTGCAAACCTAACATTCTGGGACGCACAAAGCAGTGACAGTCTGGAGACCCCCTTAGAAGAGACATTTCTTGTTCGGTCTTACATAAGATACGATGCCTATTTTTGGTGCTTTCCATCTGAAGTTGTACTCCTTTCAAAGATCTGCTGCCTAATTAAATTACAGGTAGCATATTGGGTTGATCAAAAAGCATTTCAACTCATCCAACGACGAAACGATTGAACTCTAGTTTGCTGTTTTTAACTGCTCTAAGAATAGTCAATGAGGACAAACTCCTTACAGTTCCTGCAGTGCATCACAACTTGGCACTTAAGTCCACTAAACATTTATTTTTATACTGCATTATGGCATTATAGCAAGTAGAATTGCCATATGCCCACGTTGCATCATAAACTAAAATGCAACTCAGTGTGCATTTGTTGTTCCTAGACATGCAATGAGTCTGTTGTCACAATGAACCTTCACAGTATAGTTCGGTAGGGGAAAGGCAATTGCCCTTCCTTTCACCCCAAAAGGGACCGAGGCTTTTTGAGGCTTCCAATCAAATGCTCGAAGTGCCTTGTGGGGTATTTTCAGTGTTCCACCGAAAGCCTCCGCATTGCCTCCAAAGACAGTCAAACAGAGGAAGCTGGAAGGTTCAAGGTCAAGATCTGCGGGGAAAGGTCAACTACCTTTTGCCCTGCTAAAAATCCTCTTCACAGTTCTGCCCATGTGTGCAGCTGCTGCTAAGCAAACAACAGAAAACCTTTTCTACCACTGACAGTCTCCCTTCACTTCCTTCAGCATGGCCCAATCAAATGGGTGAATTGCCTTCTACAGATTGCCCAAAGAAAGAAGTAAACATTCTTACTGAAAGAGGAAATGAACTATTTAGATAAACTAAAGAATGGCTCGCTGGTTGGTTGGTGTGTGTATGTGTGTGTGTGTGTGTGTGTGTGTGTGTGTGTGTGGACACTGAGGTCCAGTGCCGAGGGTCTTCTGGCGGTTCCCTCACTACGAGAAGCCAAGTTACAGGGAACCAGGCAGAGGGCCTTCTCGGTAGTGGCGCCCGCCCTGTGGAACGCCCTCCCTTCAGATGTCAAAGAGAACAACAACTACCAGACCTTTAGAAGACATCTGAAGGCAGCCCTGTTTAGGGAGGCTTTTAATGCTTAATATATTACTGTATTTTAATGTTCTGTTGAAAGCCGCCCAGAGTGGCTGGGGAAACCCAGCCAGATGGGCGGGGTATAAATAATAAATTATTATTATTATTATTATTATTATTACTGGGGGTGTGGTGAGCTGCTTTTTGCCAATGCTGTGAAATCTATAAGCATAGCTGTCAACCTTTGGATTTGAAAATAAGGGATTTTCCTAAACTTTCGGATTTGAAAATAAGGGATGCCGCGAGGGCGGTGCAATGGCACCAAGTAGCCTCACCACCCTGCGCTCCAGAGGCTGCGCGCGAACGGGTGAGCAAAAGAGCGAGTGCGTAGACGGCAGGCAGGCTGTCTGTCTGGTTGGGCGTGAGGGTCTGGCTGCACAAGGCATGCAAGCTCCGCCCCCAGTCGGTCTCAGACTCCTTATTGGCAGCCGAACAACGCAGCTGAGGAGCCTCCCTGGCCGGCAGGGAGGGAGAGGAGCTGCTTCCTTTGAAATCCGGGAAATTTAAGGGATATCTACAATCCGGGATAGCAGTGGGAAATGGCATTGGAATAAGGGAGTTTCCCGCAAAAAAAGGGAGGGTTGACAGCTATGTCTATAAGGCAGAAAGCCTGGTTATGCACCAGGGTTGTAAATGAACTAAAGGGCTAACTGCCCTTATAAGACCACAATCCCCAAATGGCACGTTGCATGCAAGAAAGCCAGAGTCACACCTCTTCGACTGCATACATGCCAAACATTTAAAGCACATTGCTTTCCCCAAAGATTCCTGGGAACTGTGGTTTACCTCTCACAGATCTACAAATCCCCAGCACCCTTAATAAACTACAGTTTCCCAGGAGTCTTTGGGTGAAGTCATGTACATTAAATCTATGGTGCACCTCTTCCAGGTGAATGCAATGTTTTATTGTGCTCCCCACCCCATCCTGCCAACTCCCCACTAAATCCTAGAGCTGCTACTGAGCACAAGGTGGGCAGGGATACGGGCAGCATAAAGATGGGTCAATTTAGCAATTTTTCTCCAGTGACAGTTCCTTTCATTACACGAAGGTGCCAAAAGGTCCAAAAAGCACTTTGACACGGGAGTCATCTGCCTTCTAAAAAAATACCAGAACTGAATAGTGAATTTTACTCAGCTCTTGGGCAAATAAAATACACTTAATTTGTACATGTTTCCCTTCAGTTGTTTCAGCAAAGGGCAGATTTATCTCCCCACATTAAAAAAATAAATAAATAAAAGAAGCCACTAGTCCTGATGTTTCCAAGGAAACAGGATACTGTATATGAAAAAACCTTTTCCTGAAAGGTCTGATGGAAGGGTGGAAAAGCCTGAGGCTTCTAATAACTTTTGCCAATCTTCTCCTATTCACAACAATTCTTCCTAGCGAGGTCTCAACAGAGGGCTCTGGTTCCTTTGGGACCTCCTCTGCGCATGGTAAGTCTGTGTGCATCCCCACATTTCGCCCTGTCTATACGGCACAATAAAAGCGGCTTGAGTTCCAGAGTTACACACAAGGATGGGGGAAGTGATGAATAACCAGCGAATTGTTTCTATATCTCACAATTCAGAGCAGGGTTGACTCAGGTTTCATGTACTGGGAAATGTTAAGTCTCTTGCTCAACTCAGATGACTGGAATATACGACGGGAGAAATGGGACTTGTCACTCCCTCCAGCATTCTAAAAACAGTTTCCTGAGAATGGCATTAATCCATAGAATTAAACTGGCACGTAGCTCGTGGGGAGAAATGGGTGTTGCTGAAGGAACTTGGTCAAGGAGGTCAACCTTCCAGGATTTTTGGTCAGATTACAAAACAAAACATAAACTTGGTTTATATGTAAAAGCAGGGGAAGCCTAAGTGGTACCCTCCAGATACTGTTGGACTTCAACTCCCATCATCCTAGATCATTGGACATTGGACAGGGAAGATGGAAGCTGGAGTCCAACAGTATCTGGAGGGCACCACGTTGCTTATCCTAGCCAGGCATAAGGGCTAAATGCTTGCACCTTCCCATTTGGCAACTCTCTCAGGCCATATCTGCACCATATATTTAAAGCACTATGAAACCAATTTAATAGGCTTCCCCGCAAAGAATCCTGGGAACTGTAGTTTGTTAAGGGTGCTGACTTCAAAGCGTCTTACAAGGCACAGATAAAACAAGGGCTTTTGCTGTAAACCCTCTCTTGCAACAAAGTCCCTGCTACTCTTCATTTATTATTATTGTAATACAATTGCAGGGACGCGGGTGGTGCTGTGGTCTAAACCACAGAGCCTAGGGCTTGCCGATCAGAAGGTCGGCAGTTCGAATCCCCGCGACGGGGTGAGCTCCCGTTGCTCGGTCCCTGCTCCTGCCAACCTAGCAGTTCGAAAGCATGTCAAGTGCAAGTAGATAAATAGGTACCGCTCCGGCGGGAAGGTAAACGGTGTTTCCGTTCGCTGCTCTGGTTCGCCAGAAGCGGCTTAGTCATGCTGGCCACATGACCCAGAAGCTGTATGCCGGCTCCCTTGGCCAGTAAAGCGAGATGAGCGCCGCAACCCCAGAGTCGTCCGCGACTGGACCTAATGGTCAGGGGTACCTTTACCTTAATACAATTGCATCTTATTCTTATTTGGCTTGCACAATTTCAACCATAGTTGAAGGCAGGCTGGTTGAAAACTGTGCAAGCTAAAATCCAAGCAAGGCAGACAGCTTCATAGAATTGTAGAGCTGGAAGGGACACCGAGGGTCATCTACTACAACCCCCCCTGAAATGCAGAAATCTCAGCTGAGGCATCCACGATAGATGGCCATCCAACCTCCAAGGAAAGAGATCCCACCACTTTCCAAGGGAGAAACAGCTCTCACTGTCCATTTGGGTTACCAGGCATGCAAAGAGCTTCTAAGCCCCCTGCCTTGGTTGGGGGTGGGTGGGAAAGCCTGCTCAGCGCACTAGCTCTTGGATGCTTGGGTAAGATCTTGAGGGGCCATCTGATGGACATGTCGCTGTGGTTTGGAGGAAATGGCCTTGCGGGTCAACCTGGTAGACCGTGACTGAAGCTGGAGGTTCCCAACCTGTGGCCTGCAACATGCAATACCTTTTAAGTTTTCTTTTAAAAAAGCAAGCATAGAGGGATATGATAGAGGTGTACAAGATTACGCATGGAGAAAGCGCTTAGAGGTTTTTCTCCTTCTCTCATGATACCAGAACTCTGGCCCATCCAATGAATGTTGGGAGGTTCAAGACGTGCAATGGAACGTACTTCTTCACACTATGAGAATCGCCATCACATGATGGTGTGATGGGAAATTAGTGGCATGGCTTGAAAAGGGAATTACGGACCGATTTGTAGAGAACAAAGCTGTCAACAGCTATTAGTCATGGTGCCTTCTTCCTACCTCCCCTGTCAGAGGCAATACAGTAGTACCTTGGTTCCCAAACGCCTTGGTACTCAACGCCTTGAAGTGAGTGTTTCGGTTTTCAAAAGTTTTTCGGAAGCCAAACATCCGATGCGGTTGTTGGCTATTGTTTCTGGGGCACCTGCACCAATCAGAAGCTGTGCCTTGGTTTTCGAACATTTCGGAACAGATTAAGTTCGAGAACCAAGGTACCACTGTATTTGGCGCTTTGGTTTTTGAGGCTTTTGGGGTTAATTTGTTTTTGTGACTGTGTGGAACCCAGTTCAGCTACTGATTGATTGATTGATTGATTGTGTGACTGCAGAAATGGATAAAAGACCCCCATCGAAACAATGACTATCATCAGTGCAGGTAAGAAAAAAAAATGTAATTTTTATTTTTATCATCTACAATACTGTCTTATTTATTTTATAGTACAGTACATTGATTATTGGTTTCATTTTATGGATCAATGGTCTTGTTAGATAGTAAAATTCATGTTAAATTGCTGTTTTAGGGGTTGTTTTCAAAAGTCTGGAATGGATTAATCCGTTTTGCATTACTTTCTATGGGAAAGCGCGCCTTGGTTTTGGAACGGACTTCCGGAACGGATTAAGTTTGAGAATCAAGGTACTACTGTATACCAGTTGCTGAGAATCACATGTGGGGAAGAGTTCTGCCGGGCTCGTGTCTTGCTTTCGGGCTCCCCATAGCCATCTAGGAATCATGAGAGCCAGTGTGGTGTAGTGGTTAAGAGTGGTAGACTTGTAATCTGGTGAACCAGGTTCGCGTCTCTGCTCCTCCACATGCAGCTGCTGGGTGACCTTGGGCTAGTCACACTTCTTTGAAGTCTCTCAGCCCCACTCACCTCACAGAGTGTTTGTTGTGGGGGAGAAAGGGAAAGGAGAATGTTAGCCGCTTTGGGACTCCTTAGGTAGCGATAAAGCGGGATATCAAATCCAAACTCCTCTTGTTCTTCTTCTTCCCAACCTCACCAACTGGTTTAAAATGTGGGCTGCAGCTCAGCAAAGAGTTGTTGTTGCTTTTTGAGAGGCATCATTGTCTTGTTTGTGGTGCCCTTGCCCTCCACAGCAAATGTTGTCCAAGAGAGCTTTGCTTTCTTCCATAACTGGGGCGTGCTTTAATTAAGGATTGCTTTTCAGTCAGTAGATAAATCAGGCACTTATTTTGGAAGAACCAGATAAACAACGAAGGTTCCTTAGATATGACCCCAGCTGTACTCCACACTTGGCCTGTTCTAGCACGTATGCCCAGCTCTTTGGCAAATTGACAAGAGATATTTAGCCACTCCCCTGCCATATATCAATGTTTGTTTTGGATATTGGTTCAGTTTTGACACTGGTGCCTTATCACCCCGCCCACTGCAATGCATCTAGAGCTCAAGTACTCACAAGTTATGTGCTCCTAGAGTTGTATTTATGCTATCTTTGGTGCCTGTTCCCTGGAGCACTTGATACCTCGACACGCGAATGTGTAAGGGCTGGCGTGCTAAAATGGGGATCTGCTACATATAGATCCTTGGACCCAGTGAACTTGAATATTAAAGCAAGCTAGGCATTTACCGTCCCAGACTGGAGAGAGCGTCTGCCTCTAATGTTTGTATTGACGGCTTGACAGCTGATCCGGGAAAGTGAGCCAGCCTTGAAATATTGTTGATGCATCCTTTGCAGACTGGGGAATGACAGGTTCAGCGTGTGCTTGTAGCAGTGATGTTTTAACCATTTGTTAAATTGGCCCTGTATATTGTCTGGTTCTTTCTGTCATTCCACATCAGTGTTCGATGCCTGTCCTTATGCATCTTGGTGTGATTTTGCGTAAGAACATAATGTAAAAAGAGCGCTGCTGGATCAGGCCGAAGGCCCACCTAGTCCAGCATCCTGTTCTCGCAGACACCAACTAGATGAAGAAGAAGAGTTTGGATTTGATATCCCGCTTTATCACTACCGCTTTATCCATAGAAAGTAATGGAGAACAGCTGGATGCCCCCCCTCTTTTTTTTGCAGGAAAACCACTGCGGGGAAATGGTTAAGACGTCCTTCCACCCAGTTGGTCTTCCACTGTGAAACATCAGAGGACAAATGACATATGATTAAGCATCACATGGAGGTGGGGAAAACATGTCTGAGCTGGACCGCAGCCAGCCTGCAGATGGGAGGCCACATGACTGAACGCGTCCAGCCAATAATATTTCACACTGCATTTCCCCATCATGGTCCATATTGCAACAAAGTCTGATTTTTGGGGGGGAAAGCAGTTCGGATGCGCAAGAGCTCCAAATCAGCTTTAATGACGATGCCTGAATTTGTTGCGATCCCATCTGAAAATAGTGACATTCTGGAAATGCCCAAAGCCTTTAAAAGTTGCACGCGCAGAAGAAACGCCTGCAAATTTCAGGCCCATCATCTTCTCAGTTTTCATTTTTTAAAAACAACATAAGTTCCTCCTAGTCCTTGTGATATTTGAGACACACTTTGAAAAGCCAGAGGTGAATAAGCAGTCCTAGCGTTTGGGTGTCGGGCATCAAGAATCCTTCGTAGCTCCTGGCAGCCTCCCCAGATTAAATTATGCAAAACAGCAATTAGACGCAACCCCAGAGTCGGACACGACTGGACCTGATGGTCAGGGGTCCCTTTACCTTTACCTTTTTAAGATGAATTATAAAAAAAATCTGGCTTGATTCACATGGTTTATACAAATCATAGAATTCAGGTTCCCTTGGATATTATTTTATTTTTAGACATAAGACTAGGCATAGTCTTGGTTATGGCGTAGCATTTCACAATGCTGAGCAGCTGTGCTATGTTGACTGTTCTCGCCCTTTGGCCAGGGCTTAGCTGTAGCTCACCAGGCTGAATCCTGGCCTGAAATCTCTCAGGTTCCGAGTTCAAGACCTGCCACAAGTCTAAGCCCTGACAACCAACGTTTGAAATTCGCCAGGCGCAGTTTGCACCTGGCTATCAACCACTTGCGAATAAGTGAAGATGCCTGGGGTGCCAGGATGGCGCCTGATGTCTCCACCATTTGGAGCTGCATCCCTGGGGATCCTTGGATCGTGACTGTTTTCACACAATAGCAACATCCTGTGAATTTCTATCCATTGCATTTTATCTGCACAATCAGAATGAATTTCAGGAACCAAAACATGACTTTCGAGCCGCCTGGCCCCAAAATGGCAACAAGGCATTCTGTTTTGGCGACTGTAACCCTGGTTTAAGGAGTCATTTGGCGCCCAGCTTATATGTCTGAGTTTCTAAAACTGCTGACAACAGCCCATTCCAGAGGTTCTCAATCCCATGAGGGGAGAGAATAGGGCTATGCTCATTGACCCAACCCACTCCATCATGGTCCAATCGGCCCTGCCCCAACATCTTCCACAAGCTCTGATTGGAATTCTGCTGCAAGGAGGCTGTTCTACCCTCCACGCAATTTAGCATCCTTGCCAGTGCAGATGTTCAGTCTCAACACATGTAAGGCTGGGCAGCTGGGAATGTGACAGACGGGGCAGGGCCATCAAAGGTACCCTGTTCTCCTTCTTGACACAACGGAGGGAAGGGCTGTAGCTTAGTGGGAGGGCACCTGCTTTGCATGCAGAAGGTCACAGGTTCGATCCCCAGCATCTCCAGGTAGGGCTGGGAATGCCCGCTGTCCGAAATCCCGGAGAGCTGCTGCCAGTCAGAGAAGACAATACTGGGCTAAATGGACCACTGGCCCAACTCAATATAAAACAGAAATACCTCAATAGGGCTAGTGCCGCTAGTCCCAGCAGCCCCAATCCCCTTGGAATTAGTTCAAAAGCACAGCTCCCAATCCTGAAAGATGGAAACAAGCGTAAAGAAGAAATGCAGTTCAAAGCAAATGCAGCAACAGGAAAGTATGGTGACGAACACACCAATTTTTCTGTACCTTGTGCCTTGGACTCAGCTTTGGCAGTTCTCTGTCAACACTTGTCCGAATGACTGACGGTGTTTGCTTGCAGCCAGCCTCCTAGAATGAGACATTACATGCAGTTAACAAAAAAAAGGGGGGTGTCAGTGTGGGGGGGGGAGTGTGAAATTAGGAATGGCATGCTACTTCTAAGCATGGCTTTGTTCATACAATCTGAAAAACAACTTTGTTTTCTATCACATGTTTTGAATCTAAGTGCTTAAATCTTCTCTTTTATGTTATCATTTAAAAAATCATAATAATCTGGATTTGCTAAAAGTGCAAGCGTAACAAAAGGGGGCTAAAAAATCAAAAAGCGTACTATTCTTTCTGCCTTGGTTAGACCCCCACTTGGAGTACTGTGTCCAGTTCTGGGCACCACAATTTAAGAAGGATGTGGACAAGCTGGAACGTGTGCAGAGGAGGGCGACCAAGATGACCAGAATCTGGAAACCAAGCCTTATGAGGAATGGTTGAAGGAGCTGGGTATGTTTAGCCTGGAAAAGAGGGAGGTGGAGAGGAGATATGACAGCCATCTTCAAATATCTGTCAAATGGAGGGTGGGGAAAGCATTTTTTCTCCTGGGGTTCAAGTTACAAGAAAGGAGATTCCACTAAACATCAGGAAGAACTTTCAGACAGCAAGAGCTGTTCGACAGTGGAACAGACTCCCATGAGAGGTGTTAGGCTCTCTTTCCTTGGAGGTTTTTAAGCAGAGGTCGGATGGCCATCTGTTATGGATGCCTTAGCTGAGATTCCTGTATTGGACTAGATGACCCTTGAGGTCCGTTCCAAATCTCCAATTCTATGATTCCATAGAAGGGCAAAAGTACAAGGATACAGCGCAGGTCCGAAGTGATAATTACCTCATCCAAAGATTCCTTTTGCAAATAATAAAGATTTATAAAAATGAAAGTATTCTCAAGTTGTGAACTCCATATGGTTCTATATAGTCTTAAATGAGTCAGATATTTGCACATACTGTTGACACTGAGTGACCATGTACCTCAATAGTTGTATGAGAAATAAAATCATGCCATTACATTTAAAAAACGGCCATTCGAGCTCTACTTTTAGTTTATGAGATATCTTCCATAGACTGTCGCACCACATTGTTGGGAGTGAAGTTATGAAGCTAAGAGCTCAAGGGACTGAAAAACCAAAACACATAAGGGGGCTTCCGGTCGGCGCGCCGGAGGGAAAGGTCGGGGGGACATGTCGCTCCTGACATTCCCCGACCCGACTGGACAAAGGGGAGCCCGCGACAGCGACGCGGCCCCCAAAACTCCCGGGAGGGTGTTCCCGGGACCTTAGATCCGGCGGCAGCTCGAAACGCCGCCCTACTCCCCGGTAGAACCGAGCAGGGTCTGCCGAGAGTGAGTGGGGGTGGCGGAGCTCAGCGGATCGCTAACTCCCGTCGGGTGGAAGCTGCGAAGACCTTTCCTCTTTGAGCGCGCTGATTTCTCCAAAGACAAGATTTGACTTATAAAGTGTGAGTACCGAAGGACTTAATTAGAATTTGGACTTAATTAGAGTGGCACTGGGATGTAAATTACGGAGGTCCGTCCCTCGCTATTGTGGCACTAAATCAGGAACTTTGTTACCGATGCGGCTGAAATGTAACTGGAAATTTTACACTGCAACAGAGATTCAATCCTTCTGACACCCCTGGTCGTGGGGGTAACTAGCTGATAAATTCGAAATAGAGAGGACTTGAATCGGAACTGTTGGACTTTGATTGTGAACTTGGATTTTGAACTTGGAAGTGGTTCTGTGTTTAACCTTGTAAAGCTACGTTCTTGAACATGGCGGATGATTTGCGTACTGTCGGCTGGAGGAAGGTCCTTGAAAAAATGTGGGAATTCAGGATGGAACTCCGAGCCGAGACAGAGAGGATAAGAGGAACAGTAAACAACAGTGATGTTAAGCCAGCTGCACCAAAGAAGGAGGGGGGAGCAAGTCCTCCCAAGGTCAAAGACAAACCCCGTCGTAGGAAAAACATTTCTCGGCGCAAGAAACTTGGACTGGAGAAAGGAAAGAAGAGAAAGGTACCAACAAAGAAGAAACTTTTCATAAGAAAGGAGAAGGAGCAGCTGAGAAGACAGGAGGAAGAAAAAGCCCAAGTGCAAGCAAGCACTTGGACATGGACCTTAGAGAAACGAGGGGAGGGGTGAGGGGTGCAAATGGTAGTTTGGGGACAGATTGTGCATTTGGATTTTTGACAATAATTTTGGACATGGCTTACGTTATAATTAAGTTAACAACTTTTAAAAGCTAGGAATCTGAAGACTAAGGGGAGACAGAGGGAGAATTTATAGATGACTTTGAAGATATACGCTGAGGTCTGATCTAAATAAGATTTAAATAGATAGTGAAAATGATGTAAATTGTTAACTATGAGCCTGAAAGGGAAATATGTTTAGAAATGTGAAGCCAATGGGGAGGTACGGGGGAAGTCATTGGAAATATGTTATGAAATTAAGAATGGTCTACCCGGGAATAGGGTTAGATCCAGGCAAGATGATGTAATGATTAAGGTCAGGGGAAACAAGATTGGGTATACCTCTGTGAGAGGGGGGGTAAGATTAAAGCCCTCCATGGTGAGAGGTGGGGGGCAATGAAACCTGACCGAAATGTAATGTGATGTGCCTATAAAAGTGCAAAATTTAATAAATATTATTTTTTTTAAAAAAAAAAATGAAAAACCAAAACACATAAGCAGAGCCAAACCAAGATTTGTTTTCTATACATGTAGAATCTCAGGCTACAGTGGAACCTCAGTAGTCAAATGCTTCGGAAGTCGAACATTTTGGTTTTCGAACACCGACAACCCCGAAGTGAATGCTTCTGTTTTCGAATGCACCTCAGAAGTCGAATGCCTTCTGAGGCGCATTTCTCCATTTTTCCAAAGGATTTTGCCAACCGGCAATTGCGCCTCAGTTGTCAAACGTTTCGGAAGTCAAACGGTCTTCCGGAACAGATTATGTTTGACAACCGAGGTTCCACTGTATAGTTCTAACCCAGTGTTTTTCAACCTTTTTTGGGCAAAGGCACACTTGTTTCATGAAAAAAATCACGAGGCACACCACCATTAGAAAATGTTAAAACATTTAACTCTGTGCCTATATTGACTATATATAAAGTAATTCTCTTGAATAGGAATCAAAACAGAGCATAAAGTGAAATCTTTCAAAAATAATAGCAACGGAAAAACAACCTTTCCCCAAGCCCCTTCATGTCATTAATGTCACTGACAGCACCAGACAGGTGAGGGATAATGTATTCCGTGTGTGTGTGTGTGTGTGTGTGTGTGTGTGTGTGTGTGTTATATATATAGTGGGTGCCTATGCAGGAAACTGGCCCTGGCTAGGGGAGAAGAGAGGAAACAGTCCTCCTTAGCAGTTTATAAAGCAAGTATTTATGAAAGAGGTGCGAGGTGGGGGAATCTGCCTCCCCCTTGAAGACGAGAGGAAGAAGGGAAAGGCTGAATACACCCCTTTATGGGGTGGGGAGAGGATGTTTCCCCATTAAGGGGAGGAGGAGAAAGAGGCTTTTTGCTCTTCCCTGCCCCCCAAGTGTGTGAGAAAAAAGAAAAGGGGGCCAGTTTGCTGAAGACACCCCTCATGATCAGAACGGTGCTTAGCTTATTTTTGGGCTGCAATTTGGTTGCTGTTAAAATTGTTTTACAGATCATAAATGCTGCATTGATTTATTAATCTTATAACACGACATTGTGACGTTCAGCCTGTTTTTAAGATGTTGTTAGCAGTGTTTTATAGGCTGCAATTGTCTCACTGATGATGTTAATTATTCTACACTATTATGCTGCATTTGTGATGTTCTATCGTGCTGTTATTCTTTATTGCTTGCGATTCATATGAATGAAAAGCGGCAAATCAGATACGGGGGTGGGAGGAGGGGGGTGATATTTCCCCAGGGAATGGGGGAGGAAGAGAAATAATAGAATCGTAGAGTTGGAAGGGACCCTGGCGGCCATCTAGTCCAACCCCCTGCAATGTAGGAATCCCGTGTTGGTGGGGTGGGAAAGAAACCCCTTATCCCCACCCAACACTTGAAAGGGGCTGAAAGGATGGAAGGGGGGGGAATGATTCCCTGGAGCCCCGGAACCTGTTTGTTTTGTGTTCCCTCCTCCCCCACCCTTGGCCACTCCACGACCTTGGAGGAGTGTGGCCCCTGAGCATGTACAGAGTGCCTTCCCCCCCGCCGCCACATTCCCCGGGACTGCAAGTGAGCCCCACAACCTATTAAAAGCCATAATAAACCGATGAGGAGGGAATGGCGGCGGCGGCAGACTCTCCCGCCTCCCCTCCCACCCCCTCAGCGCCCCCAGCCTCGCTCACAGCCTCCGGTTTTCCCAGGGCTTCGGGGGCGGCAGTTGGTTGGCCGCCATCGTCTCGCGGCGGCGCCTCCTCCTCCTCGCCGGAACTTCGCCCAGGCTTGGCCGTCTCTGGAGGTGAGCGCCGAGCTGTCGGTCCCGCCCGGGGAGGCGGCCCCGCCCCTCTCTCAGGCGACGCGCGGAGCTCGGGGATCGACCGTCTCTGGCTGCGTGGCCCCCACGCAAGTGCCAGCTCCAGCTCAAAGAGGTGCGCGCGGAAGGAAGCCGGGCGAAAGCAAAGGAAAGCAATCGCCCCCGCTTGGCTAGCTCATACCAATAATAAACTTAAGTTGGTTTGACTTTTTTTTTTTAATCTTTCAAATTTTTCAATTTTTCCCACGGCTTTCCCCCGCGGCACAGCAGCCGGTGTCTCGCGGCACACTAGTGTGCCGCGGAACACCGGTTGGGAAACGCTGTTCTAACCTATGGTTAAGTCTTAGCCACTTCACAGCTTGGCCAGTGATGTTGGAACTGAGCAGGAGTATAAAAGTAAACTCTGTTGACTCATACAGGCAGAGAAAGGTATGATGCACTTGTTGTGGGAAGGGCTATTTACAGATTTGTCATCCTTTGAAAGAGATGTCCAAGTGATGACTCTGGCTGACTAATGCATGATAGATGTGGCAGACGATTCCACCCCTTCCCTGGCAGCTAAGAAGGATATCAAAGGTAAAGGACGAAGACGTTGGTAAACTTTCACCTGCAAGGCATTGGACAGCTCACCCATTTAACAATGTTTTGTTGTCTCGTCCTATTTCCACCCTACTGATCCCATGGTAAAAATACCCATCCATGAAGTATAAACAGATATAGGCCCTATGGGAAGAAAATGTTCTTTTGGAGAGGAAACAGTAATCAAGGAAAACAATTAAGATTTTGTTGGCAGTGCCGTCACATGCTTTACTTCCAAGTATACTGCCCACATTTATGGCTTTACTGCTGGCATAAGCTCTGGTATAGCAGAGGATAATTATTTTACACTGACAGTGCAACAGCAGAGGTGCCTGACACAAAGGGTGGATCACAGGATCACAGAGTTAAGGAGGTTACCCTAGAGATCATGCAGTTCAATTCCCTGCTCAGTTGTCAGGGCTGGAGCCAAACGCAAGTCTGCATGCAAGAAGCAGAATTTGTTGCTGTGGTAAACCCTTTGCTCAAGGAAATGGCAACACTTCCCAGCAGGCCTTGCCGCTATAGGTAAAAAAGGTAAAGGACCCCTGGACAGTTAAGTCCAGTCAAAGGCGACTATGGGGTTGCAGCGCTCATCTCACTTTCAGGCCAAGGGAGCCGGCGTTTATCCACAGACCGCTTTCCGGGTCATGTGGCCAGTATGACTAAACCACTTCTGGCACAACAGGATACCACGACGAGTGCCAGAGCGCCCACAAACACCATTTACCTTCCTGCCACAGCGGTACCTATTTATCTACTTGAACTGGTGTGCTTTCGTACTGCTAGGTTGGCAGGAGCTGGGAGAGAGCAACGGGAGCTCACCCTGTCGCGGGGATTTGAACCGCCGACCTTCTGATTGGCAAGCCCAAGAGGCTCAGTGGTTTAGACCACAGTGCCACCCGCGTCCCTATAGGGACGCCCCTATACAGCAGTTGCCAGGTCTGAGCGATTCCCCTCCCTCTGCACTGCTCTAAGCCTCCACCTCTGGATGTTGACCAAGCAGTCTCAAACTATGCCTGTGCACCTCTGGTTGTGCGTTCTTCAGAGAATGGGGCTAGGGGAGTTTGTTGCAGCAGGAGAGGGAGACTCCCGGAATTTTTCAGCAGCCTCTTGACTCCCCCTCCTCTGCATCAGCCTCTGAGTCTGAACTGCTCCTTGCCACCGACTCTTCCTGCTCACTAAACCCTGTTGCCCCTTCAGTATCAAACCTTTTCTCCCTCTGTCCTCTCCTCAGTGTCCCACCACCAATCCCCTGGCTCCAAGACTTCTTCCTCTGGGGTTTGTTCCCCAGCTGGTGCTTCCCACCATTCCTCTTCATCCAGCCAGTCCCTGACACCAGTGCAAAATTTGCAATGTCGGCCTGCCTGGCAGATGGTCATCCAACCTCTGCTTAAATGCTTCCAGAGGAGAGCCCCCACCCCCACCCCTGAGGCAGTCTGTTAGACTGCTGAACAGCTCTTACACTTAGAGGAGCATCTCCAAATACAGGGATGAGGCACCTGTGAGACTCCCAACTCCCCTCACCCCCAGCCAGCATGGCCAGCAGTCAGAGATGACAGGGGAGAAGGCCACAGGTCCCCCATCTCTCTCAAAACTTTTCAGCTCAGTATGAATGTTACAGGGTTTCGTTCAGAAATAAGCAGTCAGTAAGTATTAGCAGGTGGCGCTGTGGGTTAAACCACAGAGCCTAGGGCTTGCTGATCAGAAGGTCGGCGGTTCGAATCCCCGCGACAGGGTGAGCTCCCGTTGCTTGGTCCCTGCTCCTGCCCACCTAGCAGTTCGAAAGCACGTCAAAGTGCAAGTAGATAAATAGGTAAGGTAAAGGTACCTTAAAGGTTACCTTCCAGCGGGAAGGTAAACGGAGTTTCCGTGTGCTGCTCTGGTTCGCCAGAAGCGCCTTTGTCATGCTGGCCACATGACCTGGAAGCTGTATGTTGGCTCCCTTGGCCAATAATGCGAGATGAGCGCCGCAACCCCAGAGTCAGACACGACTGGACCTAATGGTCAGGGGTCCCTTTACCTTTAAGTATTAGTATATTGCTGGATTAGCACCACACACAAGCCAGTATTTAGAGAGCGTTAAAGGAGAAAAGGAATTTAACATTGTATGAAAATCTTAAGATGCCTAAAGCGAAAGGCTTCAAGAGCCTTGGAAGCTCAAGGAGGAGATGCAGAGTTCCAGGGGTTGTGAGCTGGGATGGCAAAGGTCACAGAAGCGGTAATCTTCTCCTATCGGGTTTTCCCAGTTAACGGGGCTGGGGCTTGCTGCCAAATGATGGCATTGCATTACAGGATGTAATGACAGCTGGCAGCAAAAGGTCTAAACAGTATGTCTCGAAGGACTGGAAGAGAACAGGTATGATGAAAATTTAACAGGATCCATTATAAAACACTCTGGCTTTGGCGTTCTCAACAGACAACCAAAGCATATTAAAAATCAAAACTACAGTTTCAAATGCAGTATTGAAACTGGGAGTGGGAAAATCTAAACCACATGTCACACTTTGAGCACAACATTCATTTTCCTAATGGAAAAAAACCTACCATGGGACACTGCTATCTTTTACCTCCAGGCTGCTTTCCTGCTCAGAATTTCACCCCCGTTTGCTTTTCTTCCCACAGAGGGGGAAACTATACAGAGACTGGTATTATTTTCTCCTTGCTAGGAGAAAAGAAGGCGGAGCCAAGAGGTGGGTGACGTGAGTGGGTCAATGTCTCTAGCAGGTATGTTGACCATAGCCTCCCCATGGCAGCATTTGGATGAATCCAAACCGCACTGGAGGAAAGTTACCTGCAGCCTGGACCAAAGTCATGGAAGTTGGAGGTGGGGAGAGGAGAGAACACAGCAAGTTCAAATGCTAGCACAAAGTCCGACCAACAGCCTCCCATCACAAGAGAAACTTCCATAGAGCTCATCGCAAACTTCACCATGTCAACTGCCAAGATACTACTTTGATACTGTGTGCAATTACTTGACCCCCACCCCCCAAAAAAGGAGAGGGGGATGCAAAACAATCTTAATACAGGCACTCACTTTCACTAGTATAATTTTTGCTAGATCTTCACATGGGCGTTTTTCGTTCTCCTTTCTCGGGTGTTCGCATTCAAACAAGGTGGCGTAGTTCTCCAGCATCTGGGCCATGATTTTGTTGCAAATTTCCTGCTCCTTCATCCCTTCAAATCCAGAAGACACGCTGCAAAAACACGAAACAAGGTTGGGGACATCGTAAACGAATGTGACGTGCCTTAAACGGCCTGTAATGAGATAGCTGAATGCCAACCAAATTGGGCACCAGGGAACAGAAGCTGCCAGGAAGAACATCGCCATAGGGCAGTCGTGGTGAGCTTGTGGCTTTCCAGGGGTTATTGAACGACAACCCCCAGCAGCCCCAGCCAGCATGGCCAATGGCCAGGGACGATGCCAGCTGTAGTCTGGCAAAATCTGGACTGTCACAATAAGGGTTGGTCTGATGTAACTTCTTGAACCTAGTATGAAAGGAGAGAGAGAGAGAGAGAGAGACAGGAGGTTCAGGGAGATTCCGAGATGCAGTCCAAACGCAATGGGTTAGATGAAGCTGCACCAAGCTGCTGCCCGATGTTGCCAGACTACAACTCCAACCATCCTTGCCCATTGGCTGGGCCTGCTGGAAGTTGTCCTTCAATAACATCTGGAGGGCACCAAACTGGGGAATTGCAACTCATTACCAAACTTAAAACTATGGAGAGACCTGGTCTGAATAGAGACATTGGATTCTTATCTCATTATACACGATAAAGCTATTTTTAACCTTCTCACCCCTTGCTTTTTCCTGTAAGACCAATTGCAGTCGTTAGCTGTGGTAAACCTGTTGATGACTGTTATCAGCCTATCACCCATTCCCACCACCCTTCTGAGTAATACCCCTCCCACACTCTCACTATATATAAGGGTCTGGTTGACTTCTGTTTCAGTGTATCTGAAGACGTGTGCATGCACACGAAAGCTCATACCAAGAACAAACTTAGTTGGTCTCTAAGGTGCTACTGGAAGGAATTTTTTAATTTTGTTTTGACTAGGGCAGACCAACACGGCTACCTATCTGTAACTGGGGAAGGCAGGGTTAGATCTTATTTTACACTTTATTTTGTAAATATTGCATACAAACTGGGTTGGATCCAGACGCACCCCCTGAGCAGGAGACTCCCATCGGCAGAAAATGCAGGGAGGCAGAGAAAGAGAGGCATTTTAGTTTTATTTTTTTGGCTGGTTTCCCCTTTTCTCTGCAGTTCCCAGCTGGAGTCCTACAACATAGAACCGTAGAGTGGGAAGGGACCAAAGGGTCATCTAGTCCAACCCCCTTCAATGCAGGAATAGCAACTCAAGCATCCATGAGAGACAGCCATCCAACCTCTGTTTAAAAACCTCGAAGGAAGGAGAATCCATCACATTCAGATGGAGTCTGCTCCACTGTCAAACAGCTCTTACTTTAAGAACGTTCTTCCTGGTGTTTTGTCAGAATCTCTTTTCTTGTAACTTGAATTCATTGAATTGGGTCCTACCCTCCAGAGCAGGAGAAAACAAGCTTGCTCCATCCTCCATGTGACAGCCCTTATTTGAAGATGGCTATCATCTCTCCTCTCGGTCTCCTCTTTTCCAGGTTAAACATACACCTGGAGGCTCTTCCTCCCTGCCCTACACGAGGCGAGAACCTTTCCTCGCCTCAACCTTAACTGGTCGTCACTCTCCAAGAATTGCAACAGATCCAAATGGGACAGGATAGCCCAGAGGAGGCCTTTGTTAGTGCTCTGCTACAATTCTCCAAGCCTGAGAAATGGTGCTTCAATCAGCAATGCATTTTTAAAATGGATCGGCGAGCCATAAGCGTCTCATTCCTCATGAGAGCCAATTATTTCCCACCCTTCTAAAAGCCAGTTCTCAAGGGGCATTGTGTTTGCCAGCCAAACAGCAGTAATATAGTGGCTAAGTACTTTTGGTAACGTAGAAAGAGTGCCAACAGAGCAGTCAAAAATGCTTGTAAAGAAACAAAAGTATAGAATACCTTAAAAGTCACTTAGGGATCAGTCTGGAGCTATAATTAGAGAGGAGTTGATCCCTGTCACTTTTAATAAAAAAAAATGTACTATAGCTGAGCCTTCCATTTACTCTTCAGTGGCATCTTCACAAATATCAAATGAGACAGCTGAATTATGAAGTGAAGGACGTTGCTCTGAACTTGAAACAGCAACTTTTCCTCTTCCTCTGTTGTGAATGCAGTGAAGGAAGGAGATGAGAAGTGAGCCTAAGGGCTGTTCCTGATCCCAGAAGCAAAACCCATGGCTAAATCCAGACATTGTGGCAAACTGTAGTTCAGGGAAACTGAACTATGGCTTGTCGTTACGTCCAACTGGACAAACCATGATTGAGAAATGGTTGGCTGAACACATGGTTTGGGGTGAGTTTTCAGAATGCTAGTCTTATGATTTGGTGATGTTTGAATTGATGCCTGCATTTGCATTTGCAGACCTCACCAATTTTTTGCATTATTTTTTCCAGCTGGGCTTACCCATTTTATCTGCTGCCATTTATAATGCTTGTTAATTTGTTACAGATCATCATCTACACCTGCTGTATGTCACCCTGAAATCTGATCTGATAAGATGGTGGTATAGCAATGTTTACAATAAATGCCTCCAGAAATGCCAGGCCGCCACCAACACATTTGAATAAACAGTGCCACCTTAGTTACATAACATGTTAACTAACTTTATGCTACAGAAAAAAATCTCTCAACTCATTTTAGATCACAGCAGAAGCAGAGTTGAGCTTTCCCAGCTAAGATCAGCCGCCAGAACCCTTGCTATCTCTTAATCTCCATTTTAAAAAATGATTAACCTTTTGTAGTTTTTGACTCCCTGAAGCTCCTGCTGCTTTAAAAAAACCCCACAACAATCTGGAACTCATTTGTATTTTCATAACGACCTTTTCTATCACATGACCTTGGACTTCTCTTTAGATTTTATAATCGCCTTGTTATTTTCCTTATCATTTACCGGTACCCAGTACTTTGGAAGCTCGATTCAGACCATTATACCAAACTACGGCTAAGAAAAATAACAACTAAAGGCGGCCCTATTTTTTATTTTTATTTTTTTATAATTTTTATTAGTTTTACAATATTTGTCTGGCCCCGATTCAGGCCAGCTCACATGTATTACAACCAGTAACATATGACTTCCTCACGTCCACTCCATTGTTTTTCATCTGTTTGCATATAACAATTTGTAACAGGTTTCTAATTTCATAATCAAATAATTATATCTATATTTCTAATATCACTCTACCATCTTCTCACATCCTAGCACACTTATATATCTTCATTTACTTCCCTCTTGCCTCCCCCGGTCCCTGGGTACACAGCTTTAATTTATAATATTAAGTCCGCTTATCATTTTTGTTACATAAAAATTAAAAAAATACTTATCCTTCATCATGCTCAATATGTCCTTCATAATAACACTTTATCAGTCCAACACGTGTCCATGGGTCAGAACCTAAAGTCCAAGAACCAAATATTACTTTAACTGTGTTCATCCTATACCTGCCGGCTCCGAACTCCAGAACCAGAGTGAGTCCTGCAAGGTGTCCTCCCAAGCAGCATCTTCCAAAATTTTTGGCCAGTCTTTCCATTGCATGTTCAAATCGTCTCGGTTTATCTTCCGCTGCTTGTCGTGGAATTTTGGTTTGCTGATTTTTCTTATGATCCTTCTCTTGCTTGTTAAAGTAACAGCTCCTTTTGTTTTACATTTAAAAGGTCTCTTTTTGCAGCTGGTTGTTGCCAAATTGAACTTTTGTTGTTCAGCCTTGACGAATTCTGTCTCATCCATAGTTGTTTGTATATCCAGGCCAGCCGGCACAATGTTTAGGCTTTGCCTTATCTCATCCGCAGAGCTTCTCATAGCATTCATCTCTCTCAGTTCTGCTGTGTATTCCTTCATCCTTTCCAGCAAAATCTGCAAACTAACATCCGGTTCCATCGCCATTTTTTGGACACAGTTCAAAAAGTTATTTAACTTTTTAAAACTTCTCAAAACTTTTTCCCTTTATAAAACTTCAAAAACTTCAAACTTCAAAATAATCCACAAATCTATCACAGTTCCATCTGCTTCCCCCAGGACCAGGGGAGGCGCAGGGGTTAATTTAAAGCCACATAACAAAAAGTTCACTTTAATCCTTTTCAATGCTTTATAAAAGTTTCCTGTTAGAATGACTCAATGGCAGGGGATGGACCTCCGTGTTTTCGTCCCAAGCCAGTCCAAATTCAGTCCAAATTCCATTTTTTCCTTCTTTTTACTCACGGTTCCAAATTAGTTGTCTTGGAGGAATCAGCGTGCTCAGCGAAGACGGTCTTGCAGCTTCGCCCGACGGGGAGTTTAGCGGACCCTGTGGCTCCGCCGCCCGCTCGCACTCGGGAGACCTTGCTGGATCTCCCGGGGAGCAGGACCGGCGTCCGAGCCGATGCAGGTCCTGTAGACCCCGGGACACCCTTCCCGGGGGTTTTGGGGGTCGCGGCGCTGGCGCGAGCTCCCCTTTTCCCGGTCGGACGGGGGAATGTCAGGAGCGACATGTCCCCCCGACCATCTTCGCCGGCACGCCAACCGGAAGTCAAAGGCGGCCCTGTTTAGGGAAGTTTTTAATGTTTGATGTTGTGTTGTTTTTAATATTTGGTTGAAAGCCACCCAGAGTGGCTGGGGAAACCCAGCCAGATGGGTGTGGTATAAATAATAAATTATTCTTATTATTCTTATTATTATTTATTACCTGATTTGACAAACCATTGATTGTGACTGACTGGCAAAGCTGAATCAGAAACTATGGACTGAAGGATTGCAAAATGGATTACGCTAACTATGGTTTCTGTGATATCTGAATGTACCGTACAAACCATAGAGAAAGCTGCTGTTCACCCTCCTAGACTGCTGAGCAAGACAGAAAAAGAAAACAGATCAGCAGCACTAAGCCATAGTTTGCCGGTGTGTTTGGATGCTCCAGCCATGGTTTGGATTCTCAGCTATGGTTGGTGCAATGTCTGAATTGGATTGAAAAGATTCAGTGCACCATACTACACATGTATGCTCATCAGTAAGTACCACAGAATTTAATTGGGGTTACTCCTAGGTAAATGTGTACAGGATTACAGCATTAAATTGGGTTTCCTTGAGTTCTATCTAAGAAAGTAACAGGAGTGAGTCAGCTAATTTAGGTGTATTTGGGGGGGGGGTTGTACTAGCCCAGCGTGACTCCCTTTTCCCTTGTCTGATGCCATGCTGAAAACTGATTTTACAAACTTCCTTCGTTTGCAAACACCACTTGAAAAAATGTCCAAACCCACGGGGGGGGGGGGGGCATGGAATTGGTTCCATGGTCCTTTGATTCCCAGCCCATCTGTTCAATTACATTTTCCAACCAGATTCTGTCTAGCAATCCTCTTCCAGTGACTTAGAGGTTTCTTGCTATCTGCATACTTTATCCCTTTCAGCTTATTAGTGAACAGAACTAACCTGAAACCTAATCTCCAACAGACTTAATTTACAGTCTGAGGATTTCCTTGGTCACAACAGCAATTTCCCTAATTAGCTCTATTTCAGTGATGATTTGCACCTCGTTGAGATAAGGAGCAGTTGCTTCTGGTAGGTGCTCAAGTAGAAAAATGCACCTGCCCCACATGGCCCTTTGATTCAAAAACAGGGAGAAGGCAGGGGGTGTCACCGACTTTTAAATAGTTGGCAGTCTTATTTATTTCCAAATGTTATATCCTGTTATACCTTGTCCGTCCAGCTAGCAATATATCATTGGTAAAGACAAGCAAGATCAATAAAAACAAAAAAAGTGGGAGGGAGAGGCAAAACAAATTAAACAAATGCGGGAAACTAATGAACAAGAGAATTAAAATCCAACCATAGAAACAACATCAGCTCAGCTTTAAGCACTTTTCTAAAAAATAAAACAAAGCAAGGTTTTTCCTCCCATCCTGAAGTATCTGTGTCTGGTGGGTTTCCCTAAGCAATGACAACTATTTCATAATGCTGGCACCACAACTGAAAAGGCCCTGCTTCTAGTAGACATGTGCCAGACCTCACTGGGTGGAGGAACCTGGAGCAGTGTCTCCAAGGCTGAATGGAGTGTGTGGGGAGGTACGGTACTTTTCATTGTACTATTTTCACTCACTGAAGCATCTTCTTCTAACAAGTGGGAAATGGCTACAAGTTTCCTGCAGGCATCTGATGAAAAGAAAACAGAATGGCGGACCAGATACCCCTCTGGTCTGATCCAGCAGGGCTCCTCTTGTGTTCTGACATCACTTCTGATGAAAATAGGTACACTTGCTTTGCCTGCAACAGTTCTTTGTGAATGAAAGAAAAGCGGAAGAGTTTGCTAGCTGGATAAGATTAAAAATATTTACTCCCGCGTAGGTTCCACTGAAATGTATTTATCTGCTTATTATTTAATAAATGTCTGTACCACCTTCCAGAAATAAAATTCTTTCCCAAGGCCTTTCACACAAAATACCATTAATAAAACACAATAAGTGACATTGGAAAAAAAAAACTTCTCAGTAAAGCAAACGTGTATTATTAAAACTAGCCATACAGCATAAAAAAAATACAGCATAATTTTCTGTCACGTCACATTCTCAGATTCTCTGTCACAACTACCGGTAGAAGTCAAGGCCCAAGGGAATCTGTGGCCCTTCAAATGTTAACAGACTACAAATCCCATCAGCCACGCTGGTGGGGACTGATGGGAGTTGGAGTCCAACAAATTCTGGGAACCCAGAGAGTTCTCTACACCTGCTGTACAATTTTAAACGCCTGTTTGAAAATATCCAGGAGTGGGGGTGAGGTGGGGTGTTACTGCTGAGTAAACAGGTTTCAGTTTTGCACTGAGAGTTGTTCTCCATCTTTTACATTATCAACCACTGGGGCCGGTAGCTTTATCCCTACTACGCGTGAACTCTTGTAAAATGGCCAGCTAACTAATGAAACACTTACACACCATAGGCAAGGCCTACGGTTGGGCAAGCCACCACTTTGCAAAAGCGTGCAGGCAGAAAATGCTGCTGTGCCTAGTTAGCAACAAACAGTCTCTAAGGTCCTCAAATTCACCAGAGGGGAATCTGCTTAAAAAAAAATAGGCAGCATAAATATCACTGATGATAAATTTTACCAATGATGCCCTTGTGAAGTTTATTCTTAGCTCAGCGGTTCACATAATTTCCCAAGAAATGAAAGGCTCTGAAAGCACAGCCTCTTGTTCTTGGTTACATTTCAGATGTGGGAGGGCAGGTGGAGGAAGGAAGAAGCGAACCTCTTTGTGGCTTTCAAATGTCAGGGATAAATTGCTGTTTTGTGAACTCCTGATAAGAGTCAAGCTATTCCACATCAGATGAAAGGCAGCTGGGCCAACAGCATCTGCATTCTGCATTTTAAATGGACACGAAATGTCAGTTTGGCCATTGTTCTATTTGTGTCGAGGTGACCTAAGCCAGGAGCGTGACCGAAAAGGGACATCATTTCAGGAAAAGGACAGGGCAACAGATATTTGCAAACCTGAGAGCTGGGCTCAAGGACAGAAAAAGCGTCACGCTGGCACAAAGAACACTGCATTTTTAACCTTATGTTAAACAGATATCTGAACATATCAAATTAGGGGTGGGGAACATAGAAACCTCTATGTTGCCAGACTCCCAACTCCCATTAGGGCCGACAGTCAAGGATGATGGGAGTTCTAGCCTAACATCAGAAGGCTACAGGTTCCTCATTCCTGGTGTCAATAAAAACAAGGTGTCTTCTTCCTTGATCTACAAACCTGTGGTTGTGCTACAATGACTGTGCCTTGTTTTCCAGCAAAATGCTAAAGAGGCATTCAGCGTGGGTTATGGAATTGGCCCTAACTGGCTCTCTGCTGGTCCTTTGCCTATACAGTGGTACCTCGGGTTAAGAACTTAATTCGTTCTGGAGGTCTGTTCTTAACCTGAGGTACCACTTTAGCTAATGGGACCTCCCAATCCCGCCGTGCCGTCACTGCGGGATTTCTGTTCTCATCCTGAAGCAAAGTTCTTAACCTGAGGTACTATTTCTGGGTTAGCGAAGCCTGTAACCTGAAGACTCTGTAACCTGAAGCACCTGTAACCCAAGGTAACGCTGTACGTTCCAACTCTCCCAATTTACTAGAGGCAGTCCCTCTCCCCTGGACAATGCTTGCTCCTATTTTTGTGTTTTGAAGATGCCTTCTTTTCTTTTGTTTCATTTTTTCAGTTGTTGAGAGGTACTATTTCTGGGTTAGCGAAGTCTGTAACCTGAAGCGCCTGTAACCCAAGGTACCACTGTACTAGCTACTCCAACCAATCCCCTTCTTCTGACCAGGCCATGGTCATAACTAAGAGGTGACCCGATGACAAGATCAACTCTCATTGGCTCCCAATGACTTTTCAATCCATGCCACAATCCATCCATTTTTAACCCTCCTGCAAACACCTCAGGATGACACAAATGTTTCTTCTTCTCCCATTTATCCTCCTAGCCCAGGTTTGTGGCTGGGGCGGGTTTTGAATCCAACTCTTCCTAGTCAAAGTTCAACACTCTTCATCACACGGGCTCTTTGCCAGTGTAGAAGAGAGCCTGGTGCAAAGTTGAACGAGCAACCTATGCCTGAAAGGGTTTTATATCACATTACCAATCCCTGAATCACCCAGCCTGACACAAATCTGATTAGAGCAGATCAGCGCTGCATTAAAAAAAATAAAAATAAAGACTTTGAGGAATTTGATTACGTGGAAGTTGAAAACACCAGAACGACAAGTGAATCATGCCCAGTTAACATCTGCTTTTAGGAGCTCGGAGTCTCGTGCCACTAAAGTCTTGTCCCATCTCACCAGGGAAGCAGTAAAAGCCATTTGCCCAAGCTTACTTTGGGTTTTTAGCTGGACACTAGCTCTTACTGAAGACACTTCAATCTCCCAGGACATTCTATACAAGATCTCAAAGTAGCTGTCTTATTACAAAGAAATTTCAGAAATAGACTGGAAAGAGAAGTTGCTGAATTGCAACTGATTACCAAACTTAATAGGGACCCAGGTGGCGCTGTGGGTTAAACCACAGAGCCTAGGGCTTGCTGATCAGAAGGTCGGCAGTTCGAATCCCTGCAATGGGGTGAGCTCCCGTTGCTCGGTCCCAGCTCCTGCCCACCTAGCAGTTCGAAAGCACGTCAAAGTGCAAGTAGATAAATAGGAACCGCTCCGGCGGGAAGGTAAACGGCGTTTCCGTGGACTGCTCTGGTTTGCCAGAAGCGGCTTTGTCATGCTGGCCACATGACCTGGAAGCTGTACCCCGGCTCCCTTGGCCAATAAAGCGAGATGAGCGCCGCAACCCCAGAGTCGGACACGACTGGACTAAATGGTCAGGGGTCCCTTTACCTTTACCTTACCAAACTTGAAACTATAGAGAGACCTGGTCTGAATAGAGACATTGGATTCTTATCTCATTATACATGACAAAGCTATTTTTAGCCATCTCATCCCTTGCTTTTTCCTGCAAGACCAATTGCAGTCGTTAACAGTCATCAACAGGTTTACCTCTATCAGCCAATCTCCCATTCCCACCACCCTTCTGAGTAATACCCCTCCCCACCCTCTCACTATATATAAGGGTCTGGTGACTTCTGTCTCAGAGTATCTGAAGTGTGCATGCACACGAAAGCTCATACCAAGAATAAGCTTAGTTGGTCTCTAAGGTGCTACTGGAAGGAATTTTTTTTATTTTGTTTCTTACTGAAGAGTGTGAGATCGTGAGAAATGTTACAGGCATTTCCCAAGATTAAACCAATCCAATTAATTAATTCACTTTTAAATGATGCAACTGCCTCTCCCCCAGTAGAAGCACCCAAGGCTATTAACAGGAGATGAAGAAAACATCACGTGCCAAACTGGGCACTATTATAAGGTCAAGGTAGCACTTTCTAGTTAAACATTCTCTAGAGCCATATCTTAAAAAAAAAAAAAAGGAAGTGTAACTAAAATCGTTATGCAGGATTAAGTGGTAGAAGAAGGTAATCGAAACAAGCCTGCAATTCACCAGCCATTTATCTTGGGCTGGCAGACTTGAAATTAGACTTGTGACAAAATAGGATTGGCAAGAGCAAGCAGCGGGCGGCAGGCTGTGGGGGCAAAGTGCATACAAACAGGTATACAAACACACATTTTTCCCTGGTAACAGTTGTCCGGATGGGAGCTGTGAAGACAGGTGGAAATATGACTAAGTCAGAAAACGCAAGGATGCCGGGACTTCCAATATCCTGTCTTTGGGAATTACTAAATCCTATGCGATTAACTGAAGTTGCAAAACATATGTTGCCGGCAGCAATGGAACAACCTTTCCCGAAGGTTCGTCAGAAGGGTGAGGCATAAAGCAGGTGCCTGTCTTTCATCGGGGATTATTCCACACCATGGAAAATGCCTGAAGTTCTGGTGTTGCGATTGCTTTTTCTAAGAGCTACCAAAACCAAAACACACACACACACACACACACACACACACACACACACACACACACACACACGTAAATCAATAGCAAGCTGTTCCTTAAGAGAAATGGACAACATATATAAGTGTGTACCCGCATTCATGCTTCTATGGGGCTTGAGAGCACTTCCTCAGCTTCATTCTCTGAGTGGGGAAGAGATCTTTCGCAACTCTTGTCTGCAAAAGGCGTGAACATTAGTAGTGCATGCCTATCTCTGTTTAACTCAGCCATAGGTAAAGGGACCCCTGACCATTAGGTCCAGTCATGGACGACTCTGGGGTTGCGGTGCTCATCTCGCTTTATTGGCCGAGGGATCCGGCGTTGGCCGAGGGAGCCGCAGACAGCTTCTGGGTCATGTGGCCAGCATGACTAAGCCACTTCTGGCGAACCAGAGCAGTGCACGGAAACGCCGTTTACCTTCCCACCGGAGCGGTACCTATTTATCTACTCGCACTTTGATGTGCTTTCGAACTGCTAGGTTGGCAGGAGCTGGGACTGAGCTATGGGAGCTCACCCTGTCGCAGGGATTTGAACCACCGACCTTCTGATCGGCAAGCCCTAGGCTCTGTGGTTTAACCCACAGCGCCACCCGCGTCCCATAAATCAGCCATAAGTCCCACTAATAGTGCTTACTCAGGGGTAAGTGTAACAGCCAAACCCTGTGCATGTTTATAGGAATGTTGCCTGGCAGCATATTTCTATGCATGCTTACTCAGATGCTAGTCTGAATCAGTTCAATTGGATTCACCCCAGATTAAATATATATGGGATTGAAACCCGACCCGCTATTTTGTGCTACTTTATGCAATGCAAGTTGGCTAGATTTTTTGGTTGTAAGTCACGTTGAGTTGCCTTGAGCAAGATAAAGCGGCTAAATAACAGTAACAACAACAACAATATAAATGTAAACTGAATCAAGTTTCTTCTCCATCCCACCCAAATGCAACTGCGTATAATTTTGCTAAAATATTGCCAACACCCTCCTTGCCTCAGGTGGCTCTGCCTCCATTCTCCTTTTTCATCATGTTAGAAATACATAGCTGGTGCCTACAAATATCAAAACAAGAGGCCGCCTACAGCACTCTTTGCATATTGCACAAACAAAGTCCATCGGAGATCCTTTCATTGCTGCCCACTGATCAGCGCTCTTGAGATTCCACAGCATCATAAACAAGCCAGTCACAAGAGGCAGGGGGGAAAAGGCACAAACATTGGCTTCCTATGATCAGCAGCAAAAACATCCTCAAAGGGTTGTGGGAGGGCATCCTTGTCTTACATAACAAGTTTTAACATTGCAAAAACAGCACGTATTTGGGTGACAGGCAAGGGAGGTGGGAAATCAGCAGGGAGGAAGATAACAATAGCTCCCTCCCCGACCTGGTAGTCCAAAACATCTGGTGGGCATCACTGCCATCATCTCTGACTATGTTGGCTGATGGAAGATGCAGTCCAAAACATCTGGAGAGGACTAGGCTGGGGAAGGGTGTACTTACAGTATCCTTATTGTTGAGATGCTCATCTTAAAAGCAAATACTGTAATTTGAATATGGTTCAAAAAACAAAAACAGCTTATCAATATCACCTGCAATTTGAAATGCACACACCCCACCAGCTCAATAGGTCGCTGTGCACCAAACCACAGGAGGACCAATATAATGTATGAACCAATTAATCAACCACCACAGTTTATTAGTCAATAAAAAAAACTACAGTAGTAGTTGACCTGCCTGGGTCATCCTAACCTACGTTGGCTCCTTATCACTCTGTGATGATCTGCCATTGCAGTTACTTCCAGGTAGACTTAACTGCTCACCCAACGCAACAAATCTGAGTCAGGTACGTCAGGTACAAGGAAATGGAGGTGTTAGAAATGTCTCCAACGTCTAATTCCGCGCTGTGGCTTAATTTTTGCTCCAAACCGGGAGCTTCTTTCGGGCGAGGAACTTACTGGAAACAGTTTGGTCCGAATACTGTGGCGAGGTTGGAAACGGTCATCTTGTTCTCGGAGTGATGATCAGCAACTCTCCTCAGGAATTGGCAGAGGAACTTAAGCAGGGAATAGTGGAGCTCAGGCAGCTGCCTCAGGAGTTCTCTCAAAGCGTTCACATTTGGGCTACAATTCTGGATGTCTGTCAGGAAGGGAAGAAGAAGAAGACAGGCGAGGCTATGGACACTCTGCACTGAAAATCAAATACAAAATAGCACTAGTATGGCTGCATTAGACTCGGGGACTGAACAAGCATATTGAGGAAGTAGGTTGAGCATAAAAGATATGTCACCACTTTAAAACAGCCATGGCTTTCCCCAAAGAATCATAGGAAACGTAGTTTGTTAAGGGTGCTTAGAGGAGACTCCTTTTTCTCCTCCCAGAGCTACAATTCCCTGGCTAGTTTAACAACCAATCCCTCTTCACAGAGAACTCTGGGAATTGCAGCTCTGTGAGGGGAATAGTGGTCAGGGAGTTAATCATCGTATACTTCTTTCACCAGGACAGAGCCTGCTCCTCAGTTTCCACACGACTTGACTGGAATCAGCCACCACCTGTCACAACTGCTGGAAGAAGGGCATTAAACAATCCCGAGTTGAAAAGACATCTCCTGAAAACAAATTCTATCCTTATCATGTCTCGTACTAGCTGCGTAACTGGACTGCGGCGTTCCTATATTTAATCTTTGGACAGAGACTAACAGAACCATGCCAACTACAGGAAGCCAACGTAATTTACACTGGGGTAAATTATCCTAGTGTAACCTATGGCAGATTTCTTTTGTCTTTAGACCCAAGCCCGCTGCACCAATGGGAGACGTAAGAGAGCCTCTGTTTGAGGTGTACTGCTGGGGTTCTCCTCCACCTAAAAGGTAAAAGGTAAAGGACCCCTGGACGGTTAAGTCCAGTCAAAGGTGACTATGGGGTTGCGGCGCTCATCTTGCTTTCAGGCCAAGGGAGCCGCTGTTTGTCCACAGACAGCTTTCTGGGTCATGGGGCCAGCATGACTAAACCGCTTCTGGCACAACAGGACACTGTGACAAGTGCCAGAGCGCATGGAAATGCCGTTTGCCTTCCTGTCACAGCAGTACCTATTTATCTACTTGCGCTGGTGTGCTTTCGAACTGCTAGGTTGGCAGGAGCTGGGACAGAGCAACAGGAGTTTACTCCGTCGTGGGGATTCGAACTGCCAACCTTCTGATCAGGAAGCCCAAGAGGCTCAGTGGTTTAGACCACAGCGCCACCCACTCCCACCTAGACTCAGGATGTATATATGTGTAAATAAAATGTATATTGCAAAGATGCCACTGTCTCTGCTGAGCCTCATTGTCCAAAAGGAAACACAAGACCCTGGTGCCTTGGAATCTCACACCACTCTGAGATTGGGGTGGGGTGTAATATAGTGTTCCCAAATCAAACAAGCTGGAGAATCTGAGACAGGGACATGTGCCAAAGGGCGACTCATCCTGACACGGGCCTGTGTCCTGCATGCTACGAGTGCCTATCAGATGACATGCCAGGACGTTATTTTACGATGTTGCTCGCCTGTGGCTGGAGACTTGTGGCTATCTGGCTCCTGCACACCCTGTTTAACTCACTGAACTGAACAGCTGTGACACGGATATAATATCCTCTCTTTTAAAATAGAAGGGATGTACAAATCAAATCTAACAGGACAAGGCTTTTTATGGGCAGGCAGATACTAGCATTTATGCAAGTTCAAACCCCCCAATATGGGACAATTGCATTGCAGGGGGGATGGACTAGATGATCCTCAGGGTCTCTTCCAGCTCTACAATTCTGTGATTCTGACGACAACATGGGAATGTCAGCTTTTGTCAGGACAATACAGTCAACCAGCTTACAAAGGATTTAAATGCGCATCGTACTGAAATCATAATCAGTGGTGGGGAACCTGTGGATCTCGTGGGGTGGGTCTAACTGAGCCCAGCAGAAGCTCCAGTTTGTCGCATCAAGCGTCGATCAGGATTTTCAGAGTGCAGCTGATGCAGTCAGGGCTTGCATTTGATGTCAAATTTAAAGGGAGCCAAATGCATGCCCTGCTTGCAGGAGTATCCCTTCAATGTTCCAGCTTGTCCCTTTAAATCTGCTGTGTTACTTGCCCCATACCTGATGTCAGGAGCTATGTCAGGTGTAGGGCAGGTGAGCATGACTGGGGGCAATCTATTTGAACAAAGGTCCTTTTCATCCCTCGAAAAACCAGCAAGATGTTAATCCTGTCCAGGATAAAATACTCTGTAGCCAAGGCAGCTATAATCTTTAGTCAGTTGGCCTCAGAGAAGTCTAATTAAATAAATGTGGCTTTCCAATTTCTTTAAGTGTGTCACCCTGGACAATACCATCACCCTCCAAAACTCAACTCCACCTTCCCAACTGTTACTTGGAAGTTGGGAACATGCTAAGGACTTTGCCTCTTCATTTCATGAGGTTTCCTCGTCTACTTTCTGGAACGTCCCCCCAACAGAGCCTCTAGCCACAATTTGCCATCAGATCTGGATTGGCAGGCTACAATTATCTCCTTGCCTCTTGTGCAAAGAGTTCATCCATGGTGACCAAGATTCAATGGGGAAGTCTCTAAATTAACCATAGTTTTCCAGAATATGTAAGCTCTGGATGATAAAGGAGCTCACACGACGTCCCTGTGCAACTTCCTTTTCAAATCTTCTTAGGCACACAACAAGAGAGCTCAGAGCCGCATCTTGTCATAATGTTTAAAGTTGCTCCAATACCTTCAAAACCACCTGATCTGCAATGTGAGGGAGTTCAGCCAAGCCCTCTAACCTTGTTCCTAAATTACAGTTTGTTTTATCTGTAAACAGTGCAGAAACGCATTATTACCAACACAAAAGCATTGTGTGCTTTGCTGAGTGGTAAGTATCTGGGATCTTTATGGCTACAAACAAGAAATCATTCTTCTTCACAGCTAACCTTGATCTTATCACAACACAAGTTCAAGAGCGAGTGGCAAGCTGTGCTGGAAAAAGGACCCCGCCACCAAAAAAAACAAAAACAGCTGACTGGCAAGCCATTTTTAATGCAAAGCTATGCTCAAACGAAGGGCAGATGTCAGCAGTCGAACCCACTCATACTGGAAACTCTCTAGCATTTTACAAAAAGAGGAGTTTAAATATGTTCTGCCCATTAAACAAGAGGAATATAGCAAAGAGAGAGAAAGTGGAGTGTTTGGCTTAAAAACCACAACCGAGTTCTCACCGAGATAGTAAACCTGTTGCTGGACTGTAGCATGTTAACCCAGGGCTTCCCAAATCTTTGACTTCCTGAGGCCCTTGATGAGCTTATAAAGTTGCCATCAACCCAAATTCTTGGGAACGCAACTGAAACAAAGTCAACACTTAACCAGAGATCACCATTATTCCAAAGCCTTTTAAAAAGGCCTTCTTCAACAAGGCAGCCTGCTTTTGTATCTTTGGGGAAGGAAAAGAGGGGTGATAGAACTATTACTAGGACATTTTAAAGAAATCTTTACACCATTACACATTTTGTAAAGCAATGAAGCTGCATGGTCTGAGGATACTGTGGAATCATCTTATTAAACACAATAGCTTTCACAGTTGCAAGGGAGGTATACTCTGCACAGGCCCATGCTCTTTATTTCTGAGGCTCACAGTCCTTTGATAGTCCAGCTTCACCCCCTCCAAACAGGACACCTGAGGGGAGGGATTCCACTGCCTTCCGATGGTGGTAGCTTTGGGGTGCTTCTCGCTGGCAGAGGGATCTCTCTGCCTCATCCAAACCCCTCCAGCCCAGAAGATTCTCTGATCCATCTATGTCAGTATTGTGTACACCAGCCTTGCCCAGCCTTGTGCCTGCCAGATGTTGTGGATTACAGCTCTACCAGTTCCAGCTGGCATGGTCAGTCTACACTAATTGGCAGTGGCTCTCCAGATTTCAGGTGGAAGTCTTTCCCAGTCTTACCTGGAGATGCCAAGGACCGGACACTCTTCACCGCTGAGCAACACCTTTTACTCATTTAGCGAAATTTGCTGGGGGGCGGGGGGGGGGGCGACAAGTACGGGAATTGACCCTCTGCTAATTCAGACTGGCCAAGTGTTCAGAGAAGCAAAGCAACCCAATTCAGTCAAATAAATTTTATCCACTGACTAGCACAAGTTGCTTTTGGAGGACAATTTTTTTTTTTTTTTTGGTAAACATTTGTTTAGGGAAGCTTTTAATGTTTAATAAGACTATTGTATTTTAATATTCTGTTGGAAGCCACCCAGAGTGGCTGGGGAAACCCAGCCAGATGGGCGGGATATAAATAATAAATTATTAATAATTAATAATTATTATTAGTAATTATTATTATTAGTTATTAATAATTATTAAAAATAATTATTAGTTATTAATAATAATTATTAAAAATAATTATTATTATTAGTTATTTTTAATTATTATTTTCTGTGACTGGGAGTACAGTCGTACCTTGGATCCCAAACGCCTTGCGAGTCAAACGTTTTGGCTCCAGAACACCGCAAACCCGGAAGTGAATGTTCCAGTTTGCGAATGTTCTTTGGAACCCGAACGTCCGACGGGGCTTCCATGGCTTTTGATTGGCTGCAGGAGCTTCCTGCAGCCAATCGGAAGCCACGCCTTGGTTTCCAAACATTTTGGAAGTCGAATGAATTTCCGGAACGGATTCTGTTCGACTTCCGAGGTACGTACCACGATATGCATGTTGCCATTTCCCATGGCAACTGCCCTATTTAGGGGAAATGATTAAAATAATAACACCAGCACCAACAGCTATAGATCAAGTGAACTCCACCTGGAACAATATACACAGGGATGTATGCTTGATGAAAAGATTGTCACCTTGATACAGGTGTATGAATTTGGGTTGTGCTGCAGAAGTGATCACCCGATCAGGCAGCTCCCTCAAAAACAATTTCAGCAAACTGGCCGCTGAGCTGACGTCGCCTTCCACAGGCAGCTCCACTTCCTTTCCGCTCTCATACTTCCCTCGAAGCCGCTCCATGGTTTTCAGGTTGCCGTTCACCCTGAAAAGACCTTCCTGTTTCAGCCCTGTAATTACACATTAAAAAGGAGGAAGATAAATAAATAACTGGCACACCCGCTGCCCTGCTTTAAAAATAGCACAGCCAGAGCAACCAATGGCAAATGCTAAACCTAACAAAAAAGCCTAAGTCAGCTTTTAACTGTCCAGCAGTGAAAACGAGGGCCCAAAAAAATGTAGGCCTGGCCTAGACATACATGCAGAACAAGGTGGTAAAAATCCAAGGTGGGAGGGACTTCCGATCAAGCCGCGAACAGGAACGGTCGGGGGGAACTTCGCTCCGAAGTTCCCTGCCTGAAAAAGGGGTGAAAGGGGTGACAGCGACAGCACCGCTGCCCCCAAAACTCCCGGGAGGGGCGTCCCGGGACCGGCGGATCTGGCAGACGCTCGGACGGCTCTTACTCCCGAGGAAACCCCGGGAATGGGAGAGCCGGAGCGCAGCGGATCGAATACCATCTATCCCCCTTAGGGCGAAGCTGCACGACCCGGACCTGTAGAGCGGCTTGATTCCTCCAAAAAGAAGAATTTGCAACCTAAGATGTGAGTAAAAAGACATTTATTTGGACTAATTTGGCAAGAAGCTTGGGATCTAAAAAAGCGGAGGTCGACCCCGGCAGTTGGGGAGGAAGGAGCAGGCTACACTGTAGCTGAAGCAAGATGTTAAATAGCAACCGCGGAAAACTTTTGCTACAAGTTTAAAAGTGCCCCTTTCGCAGACCCTCGGAAGAAATTTGGCTAAGAAGTTTAAAGGAACTTTTAAAGTAACATTTTGGGACATGTGTGACTTTTAAGAAAGTTGCCCCGGACCATGGAAATGCTGGAAGACATCAATGCGAGACTGGATGAATTGAGAGACTTAATTGTCAGGCATTTCCTGGGGGGGAGCAACTCACAGCAGGAGTGCATTCCTAAGCAACAACAGAAGGACAGAGAAAGACATGAGATTTACAATGATCACATTCCACTGACCGTGGGAAAGAGGAGGATAAACAGAAGAGGATCCAGGAGGTTTACACATCGGCTAAAGAGAAATTTTCAACAAGAGAAGAAGCCCTGCAGGAAATATATCAAGAGAAAAAAGACTGATGAACTGCAAAGAAGAGATGACCCAAAATTAGGCAAGAAGCTGCAGGAAAATGTGGAAAAAATATTGGAACATCTCAGAACGTACAACTCTTGGCATTGGACTCAGGAAAAACGGGGGGTGGGATGAAAGGAGAGAATGTACTTTAAAAGGACGGTCTTTCTTTTTTCCTGATGGTTTAAAACATAGGTACGGTTCAAGGAAATGGCATAAGTGAGTTATAATATGATATGGATTTTTTAATAATGATTAGAATATTAAGTCAAGTTTTCTTTTCTGGGGAATGGGAGGGGGGAAGATTAAGAATAGATAAGGAGCAGAAGGGTAAAATGGCTAAGGCTTAAATAGAAGTTGAGATGAGGCAAGATGATTTTAATGATTGCGAAATAAGATTCAAAGATATTAGATAAACAATTATGTTTTAATTGATGATGAAGAAACCTGAGAAATAAGAATTGTTGATGTAACCAATGTAAGGGAGTCGGGGAAGTCCAAAACAAACCAACATGAGGGATATAGATAACTTGACCCAGGGGAATGGGACAAGAATAGGCAAGATTAGTAATGTTATAAGGTTAAACAAAATATGATTTGTATTCCTCTGTGAGAGGGGGTGGGATGAATTGATGTAAAGGGGCTCCTCTGAGTGAGAGAGGAGGAGCCCAAGAAAGTTTAACCAAAATGATGTAAGCTGTTAAAAATTTGTAAAATTTAATAAATATTATTTAAAAAAAAAATCCAAGGTGGGAGAATGGAATTGCCTCATTTCGAACTGTGATGGGGGAAATATCACAATTCTGAATGCTCTCTTGTGTGGGGAAAAAACCACACATCCCACAAAAGGGAAATTAGTGCAGTGGAGCACAAGCTGGGTTTGCCTGGTGACTTCATATTATATATATATATATATATATATATATATATATATATATATATGCTTCCCCCCCTAAAAAATTGTTTAGGGGTACTCTCATTTGGACTCAAGAAAATCACAATTTTATAGTTCAAATCAGGGAAAATAAATACAGTAAATGGACAAAAGTACAAAGAGTCACAAAATGTTTGGGGGTATGCAGACCCCTGCGTGCCCCTGGAAAAAAGCATTGTGTGTATGTGTATGTGTGCGTGTGTGTGTGTGTGTATGTATATATATATATATATATATATATATATATGTGTGTGTGTGTGTGTGTGTGTGTGTGTGTGTGTGTGCGCGCCAGGGAAAAACATTCCTTTTCAACTAGGCCGGCCTTTGGCTGTTTAATATTCTACAGCCTTTTAAATGTGTCTGTGGGAAGGGAGGCTTATTGTTTTGCTGTTTTGTTTTACTTATTTGCTTGTTTTCATCCTGTATTTTATTCTGTGAGCCATCCTGAGATCTTACAACGAAGGGCAGCATCTAAATCTAACAAATAAATAAATGGGGGGGGAAATCTTTGGCTGCTGTTTACCCCTGACATGAGCTACGGGTCCCAGCATCCTTAATAAACTACAGTTCCCAGGGTTATTTGAGGAAGGCACGTGGTTTAAATGTGCTCTCGGAGTATGGTGTTGGCGTGACCGAAGGGTGTTGCTTCCACATGGGGGAACATTCCCCACTTTCAGACCACCACAACCCACACATTGAAAGAAAATTAAGGGCTACTGAGGAGGGCTAGTAAGAACTGGGGACCACTTCCAACTGACTGGTCACTGCAAGACGGAGTGCACACGCCGCCATGTTTTTTTGCTTGCCCCCTCCCCCCGGCCTGCCTGACATCCACCCGTTGACATTCAACTGGTGCAGTTTTCCCCAGCACAAACTCGCAGAGCTACAATTCCCAGAGTGCCATGTGAAGGAGGATTGTTAAACCAGCTCATGTGAGGAGAATAAGGGTCCTCTAAGAGCTCTCAGCCCCCTTAACAAATGACAGCTCCCAGAATTATATCGGGGAAGAAGCCATGACGGTTTGAAGTGTGATCCCCACGCTTTGAATCAGGCATAGGCAACCTTTGGCCCTCCAGATGTTTTGGCCTACAACTCCAGTGGTCAGGGATGATGGGAATTGTAGTCCAAAACATCTGGAGGGCCGAAGGTTGCCTATGCCTACTTTAAATGTATGTTGTGAATGTTGTTGCCTAAGTGCATGGGCAGGCAACCTAAGGCCCGTGGGCCGGATGCGGCCCAATCGCCTTCTCAATCCGGCCTGCGGACGGTTCAGGAATCAGTGTGTTTTTACATGAGTAGAATGTGTGCTTTTATTTAAATTGCATCTCTGGGTTATTTGTGGGGCATAGGAAGTCGTTCCTCCCCCCCTCCAAAATATAGTCCAGCCCCCCACAAGGTCTGAGGGACAGTGGACCCCTGCTGAAAAAGTTTGCTGACCCTTGCCTAAGTGGGTTCGCCTGGGCAAGAACCCTGCTTCAGACCATCCTTCCCAAGGCAGAAAGGTCTGAGGTGGCCCTCATTTAGCTCACAGGAGTTTGCACAAAATGCCTCAAAAGGTCCCCAGCAGAAATCATCCTCCACTAAACCCTAGCAATCCTACTCTGACATCTGCTGGAAAACAGGGCACATTGCAGAAAAGCAAGATCCCTTTAAATCAGAAAGTTCGAGACGTATTCACACACCATCAAACTTAAGACTACTTGCTTAGTTCTTTAACTTGCATGCACACAAATACTGTATAAGCATTACGGGGCATTTAAGATTAGATTCATTTTATAATTATGTGAAATTCGAACCTGAACCTACTTAGTATGTTGGTGCTCTTAGATCCCCACTTTCTTCCATTTTAATTTTCTTTCACCATTATTATTCCCCCTTTTCCTTCCAAGGAGCTTAAAGTGGTATACATGATTATCCACCTCTCCATTTCATCTCCACAACAACCCTGTGAGGTAGGTTAGGCTAAGAGATGGTGACTAGCCCAACGTCAGCCAGTGAGCTTCATGGCTGAGTTGGGATTCGAACCCTGCTCTCCCAGGTCCTGGTCTAACACTCTAACAACGTCACAGCACACTGGCACCCTTAGATCTAACCATGACACCACACTGGCTTGAGGAAGTCTGCATTAGATCACGAAAATCAGGGGGCTTTGAAAATCACCGCAGAGATCAAGAAGACCCTGGCTTGGTCTGAAGGCACATGAGGGGCCCCCTTGCAGACGATAAGCGGGTCTGGGTGTTGACAGTGTCTGTCCAGACTATCTTGAGTACCAGGATGGAAGAAAGTCAGAATGGAACTGTTCCACATAAAATGAAATAAAATATACACATGCATCTACACTACAGACTTGAGCTTTCAGATCAGCTATAACAGTCGTACCTTGGCTCCCGAACGTCTTGGGAGTCAAACGTTTCGGCTCCCGAACAATCGAAAACCAGAAGTGAGTGTTCTGGTTTTTTAACGTTCTTTTGGAAGCTGAACGTCCGGCGGAGCTTCCGACTGGCTGCAGGAGCTTCCTGCAGCCAATCAGAAGCCACGCTTTGGAAGCGGAACGTTTCGGAAGTTGAATGGACTTCCGGAACAGATTCGTGCCAATACGTTCACACAAAACATGCACAGACGTTACACAATGTCCCTTGTTTATTGAGCGTTCCTCTTGAAATGTTCTCACCAAGTTATACAACAATACCAGATAGTGGCTGTTATTCCGCTCTTTGGGGGGCAATTTCCCACCACTTTTTTTATTTGACTTTTTGCAGCGACGAGATAATTGCACAAGAAAGTGTGTGGTAATGACGGCCAAATTTTATGCAAACAAACAGTGTCCCTGGAAGAGCCCTGAACTTAGTTTGGGAGTTTTCTTTTAAGGGGGAACACAGTCCTAGGAGGGTGCCTGGGGTCTCTAAGAGACACTTCCCAGAATCACCAAACTACAATTCCCAGCATTCTCTGGAAGTGGGTGGGGAGAGAGAGAGCCAATAGAAGCTACAGGCCAAGATAAAATGCATTTACATATTGATAGCCCCTTAAAGCCCCTTAAAGCAAGAGCGAGGAACCTGCAACTCTCCAGAATTTGTGGGACTGCCACCCGGAAGCAGAAATCCCAACAGCAGGAGAGACAGGAAGCTTCTTGTTCTGGTTTATTGTATGTAAGCTGCTCTGGGGGCCCTTTTGGCTGGAGAGTTGGGTCCAAAGGCCCAAAGTAAGTAAATAAATAATCTTGTGAACTGACCTGAGATCTTTTGACGAAGGATGGTATATAAATCTAATTAATAATAACAAGCCCCCACCAGTCCCAGCCAACATGGCCTATGGTCAGGGATGATGTGATGATATGTACCGGTAAGCTCTGCAACATCTGGTGAGCCACATGTTCGCTACCCGTACCTTAAAGCTAAACCTTTCTTTCCCCCCTTTTTTCAACAAGGAGGGTTCCGCTAGCAGCTTACCATGCCAAGTCAGGTATTCGACAATATCCCCCACGATGGCTGGGACTCCGTTCTTGCTCAGTCCCTGCTGCTGAAGGTCCTGCAGGCTTACGCCAAACACCTTCTGGCAGGCAGCTCCCCTCTGGCCGCTCAGTGGGGCTGCCGCAATCTTCTTCATGTCTTCTTTCAGCCTGACAGCGGATTTACTTTGCTTGAAAGAGCACAGAAAGAGGGAGCAGTCGGTCATCGTGACTATAGGGGGCTGCATGGTGGGCTCTAACAAAAAACAAACAAACACCCGGTGGAGCAGAATTCTCCCGAAAAGATCTGGGACGGGAACATGCACACACAGGGAGAGACTGAAAAAGGAAGTCAGAGAGGAGGAGCCTGGAATACGTAGCCGAGCAACAGAGTGGATAACTTGGAAGTCTCCAAGCTGCATCGCCAGAGCAACTGTGGGTGGAGCAGAAAGGAGAGACACGCTCTATGAATGGAAGCCGTTCTTCTCTGAAACATCAGGGTAAACATAGAGGTACAGTAAATAGCCGAATGGCCTGGCACGGTAACCAGACACTGAGAAATGGATTTCTGCCACGGCGGAAGAGCGGCACCACTGTTTACAAGCTGGATTTTTCCTAACAGCCTTGCTGGTTCAGGCCAGTAGCCCATCTAGTCCAGAATCCTCTTCCCACATTGGCCAAACAGATGCCTATGGGAATATATATATATATCCTTGGGCTGGTTAGTCTATAAAATTTTATCTATTTGATTTCTGGAAAATGGAGCAAGCTTGTTTTCTCCTGCTCCGGAGGGTAGGACTCGAACCAATGGCTTCAAGTTACAAGAAAGGAGATTCCGACTAAACATTCAGAAAAACTTTCTGACAGCAAGAGTTGTTCGACAGTGGAACAGACTCCAACTAGAGGTGGCAGACTCTCCTTCCTTGGAGAGGTTAAGCAGAGGTTGGATGGCTATCTGTCATGGATGCGTGAGTTGATATTCCTGCATCACAAGGGGGTTGGACTAGATGACCCTTGGGGTCCCTTCCAACGAATCTGTGAGTCAAAGCTAAAATGTGGACGTTTGCCACAAAAACAGAAAAATAGCGGTGTGCGTTATTTTTAACCCTGCTGGCTGGCATGTGTCAAAAACGGCTTCCTCCATCACTACCTGTTGCGATAGGTCCTCCATTCACACATCTCCCAAGGAGTCGCAGTGGTAACTCAATGAAGCGCTATAGGACATTCATTTTGAAACTGGGCTGCATAGTGCAAACGTTCCAGTGAACATTACGCCTGGTGAATGGCCTCTTGTAGATCTTGGAGCCGTGCTACAAGGCCACCTGGTATTCGTATTCATGCTAGCATAAGGTTCTGCCACTTTTATTGCATTCCTTCTTAAAGGCGAGCTGTGTGGTCCTGCTCTAAGCCACTATATAAACATAACTTTACCAGCTTTCTACTCCTGAAATGATGCAAAGGGGGGAGGGGGCAACTATTTAAGTTCCATAGAAGCCAGCCAAGATTCCCACTCCTAATAAAACTTGTTTTAAGAATGAAGGTGGTCATCCTATTACACACTTACCTTGGGAGTAAGCCCCACTGAACTCAAAAGGGGCTGGCTTCTGCACAGACTTACAGAGAACTACACTGCTAACCTGTCCTTTTGAACATGAAAAATGGGAAAGGTTCAAAAGGGAAACATGCAAGACTTAAGAGATGGAAAGGGGCAGACAGTGCGTACTAATTCTTTTAATGTTATTTATTTATGTGCATTCAGGAAAAAGCAGAGAGGGGAGGCATGGTCTTTTGCCTACCCATCGGCTAAATCCACTAAATCTCTAGCGCCTACAAAACAGGCAAAATATATGCGTGGAACAGCAAATCCTGCCCTCTGAAACATCCATCTTGGAATGTTAGTTAAAAAGAAAATACACATTATCAATCCTGCCTCACAGTGCTGCAGGAGCAAGTTGAATCTCGCTTGTTTCTTCATTGTTTAATAAATGTCTTTAAAACTGCACATTTATCTGAGCGGCTCCAATTTTTAAATGCAGCTTCAAACCTACCCATATTGGCGGCAAACATGCCTGTACTTGCTTAGGAGCAAAACCTTTTTTTGAGGGAGGACTGCAGCCATGATCACTAACAGAGAAGGCATAAAACAACAGAAAGCCCTACTTTGGAAATAAAACGGGTTTGTTTATTTACATGCAAACCTGGCGCTTATATGACGGCTTTAATTGAAAAATAAACCAAGAACTGCAAAGTGCCTAACTACAGGCTACTGAAACAATTTTGGGAAACCAGTTATAAACAAAACAGAAGTGGTGCAAAAATAGATTATTAAAAAAAAAAACAAAAAACCTACTGCAATTGCAGTTCTATAACAATTGGGGGGGGAGACTGAGCCCCACTGAATTCAGTGACACTTACTTTTGGGTATATGTAGAATTGTGCTGCTGATCAACCCCCCAAAATCTCAACATCAGTCAACCACCCCAAAGCCTCTTCATCAAAACAAAGGAGGCAAGCTACATCTCCTAGGTGGAATTGCTGCTGCAATTGTTTTCGAATCACGTATATTATAAAAGAAAAGAGGCAGAGAAGGGCTGACTTTCAGGCCGAGAAATAGCAACAGAAACATCCACGCCCCGCTTGCATTATCTCATCCAACGGAATGAACTGAACATAAGCTTAACACTGGAAGAACAAAATGCTTTTTATACATGTCTAAAACAATGTTTGGTTTTTCATCTCTTCTCTATATGCCTCCCAACCACCCAATCCATGGCTCCGATGTTATTTATTCTGTTTTGCACCTATTAAAAATACCCCCAAAATTACACACACACACACACACACACACAAAACCTGGAAGTCTCCCACATTGTAAGACAACAGATCTAGATACACCGACTGACTAAATCACTTTATTACACCATTCAAGATGATAGACTGCGCTCAATATCCCCCCCCCCGTCGTGGGTGGGCGTAGAGAGAGAGCGCGGGCGCGCAGGCACCCATTTTTTTTACGCGCAGTTGCGCACCCATTTGCAAGAGAGAGCCTCCTTCGCTTTCCCCGCGCAGCCCGCCGCCTCGTACTCACACAGATGGCTAATGCGCCTGCCCCCATTCTTTCCGGAGTGTCTGGAAGAAGTAATGAAGATAGGATGAAGGCATTAAGCAGACTGCCGGAGACTCAAGGCAAAGCCTCCTCCCGAGACACGGAAAGCTTTCTTCCAACTTTGCCTTCTGCTGCGGCTCCGCGGGAGAAAACGGAAAATAAAAAAACGTCCAGCAGCCCTCAAGCGTTTCCCCCAAAACTTTCCGAGCTCTCCTTCCTGCTTTGCATGCACATGGCTGGAATCAATAGCCTGGAACTGAAATCTGAGTTAGCGACTCTTGTATTGGCGGACTGGGAAGGGTCACGTGACCCGGGACTTAAGAGTCGCCGACGTCTTGCCACTTCCAAGGATTTCGTGCAGGGAAGGAAGCTGGTCTGAAGGCGCTTCCCTGCAAAACCACCCCACTCCCGGCTGCTTTCTTTACACAGGGTTCTGAGATATCCTGATTAAGGGCCACAAGATGCTGATTTTCTCTACCTCCACAACCTTTGGGCTTTGGGCTGATCCAATTCCTGTGTGAAGATTTCATTTCTTATGCCAATTTACCCAAGCCTATTCATTTCCTAATGGGACGCGGGTGGCGCTGTGGGTTAAACCACAGAGCCGTTCGAATCCCCGCCACGGGGTGAGCTCCCGTTGCTCGGTCCCAGCTCCTGCCAACCTAGCAGTTCGAAAGCACATCAAAGTGCAAGTTGATAAATAGGTACCGCTCCGGCGGGAAGGTAAACGGCGTTTCCGTGCGCTGCTCTGGTTTGCCAGAAACGGCTTAGTCATGCTGGCCACATGACCCGGAAGCTGTACGCCGGCTCCCTCGGCCAATAAAGCGAGATGAGCGCCACAACCCCAGAGTTATCCGCGACTGGACCTAATGGTCAGGGGTCCCTTTACTTTTACCTTTATTCATTTCCTAAAGGGTGTAAGAAAAGTCTTGTTGGATCTGCTGGGGCCATACTTATCAGCGGTGCTGCTCCACGGTGCTTCTGCCTGGATATGTGTTCTTCAAAATACCGATTGCATGCAATTGGACTAGGACCAGGGCGACCAGGGTTCAAATCTCTACTCAGCCACAAAACTCGTGGGACCACCTTGGGCCAGTCAATGTCTCTCAGCCTAACCCACTCCACTGGGCTGTTGTGGAGGGGGGGGGATGAGGAGCAGGAGAAGCACGTTTGCTGCCCTGAGTTCCTTGAAGGAAAGGTGCCATATAAATTTAATAGTGAATAATGTCCTGAACCCCCGGCAGACCTGGAGACAAGTCCCCACTGGCGTATACAGTCACACAGAGCTCCTGGAAAATCCAAGGCGAGGTCCATCAACGTGAGAAGTTAAGCAGACAGAGCAACTCACCTCTGCTTCACTTTTATACCTTGAATCTTGATTATAGCATCTGGGCTTGATGAGGCACGTGACCCTCACCTGTCCTGAGCCTGAGGAATCACACACCTCCTCCCAGAGCTAGCAAGCCTCACCTGGCCAGCTAGGGAGCTGGGCTGTGAGCCCTTGCCTGCCTCAGCATCCTAGAGCAGGCACGGCCAACTTCCAAGAGGTTGCGATCTACTCCCACTGTAAAATAAACTGGCAGTGATCTACCCATTGGATTGACCAGAGTTGTTGTTTTTCTTTCGAGGGGGGGGGTTATCAGGGTACCACGATTGACCAAGGACACTACACAATCGACCGGTAGATCACGATCGACCTGTAGGACATCCCTGTCCTAGAGCAGGCATCCCCAAACTGCGGCCTTCCAGATGTTTTGGCCTACAACTCCCATGATCCCTAGCTGGTTCCTGTGCACTGACTACCACCCCCTTGCCATCCTCTGTCTCCCCATGAGTATTTTCTATGCCCCCTCTCCTTCTCCACCCCCAGCTTGCCCCCGGTGTGTACCAGTCACGGCTACACCCCCTCGCCAGGATCCTCTTCCTCCTTCTTTCCATTGTCCTGCCAGTTCATGACATAAATAAAATGCGTGTCGGAACGTCTGTCTTTTGTGTGACTGGAATCGTTATTAATTATTATTATTATTATTCATTTATCTACTGCTTATATGCCCAAATGGCTACTGAACTATTTATAACTATAAAACCAATATATAATTAAAACGTGCTATAATTCCATTGGGCATTAAAATATACAATAAAGCAAGCAATTTAAAATACAATTAAAAGCTGTTTTTTAACCAAATAAAGCTTAAAACAGTCAAATAAAACTCAAACCCTAGTTCAGGGAAATGCTTGCTTAAACAGGTGTGCCCTTCAGGAGCCGTCAGAATGCCAATGCTGATACCGGTAGGTCCTATTACATTAGTAGATTGTAGCCTCTGTGCAATAGTAAGAGTCGCATCCCTTTGCTCCAACCACTTTTTTGCCTCTGGCCCTGCCCATCACTGGTATGTGGCCGCCCCACCCCAAAGTTGCTGAGGTACGGATGCAGCCTATTGGCGGGAAAAGGTTCCCCACTCCATTGCAGGGGGGGGAGGGTGTTAATTGTATGAAATCACCCTCTGCCTAATCCTCTCTAATGTACTTTCCCCTTCAGTTTTCCACCCAGCCCCTTCATTTGCTCTAACACAAATGAAACCAGACTGCTTGTTTGTGTTGGGTCTGCCTAGCAGTTAAGAAGCAGCGCAGAAGCTGACCCTTCAGTCTAAGAAACAACAAAGAGTTCTTGAGGCACCTTGAAAGATCGACAGATTCATTGCGACATCGTATGCTTTTGCGGACTTCATCAGATGCATTTCGCCGTGTTGAAGGTACCAAAGGCACTTCCCTTTAGAAAACCCCTCCTCTATCACAGAAGGACACAGTTTCCCCTCTCGAAGTTCAGCCATTGCTACTGTCGCTTTTTAGGACGCGGGTGGTGCTGTGGGTTAAACCACAGAGCCTAGGGCTTGCCAAACAGAAGGTCGGCGGTTCGAATCCCTGCGACGGGGTGAGCTCCCATTGCTCGGTCCCAGCTCCTGCCAACCTAGCAGTTGTCACGTCAAAGCACGTCAAAGTGCAAGTAGATAAATAGGTACTGCTCTGGCGGGAAGGTAAACGGCATTTCCATGCGCTGCTCTGGTTCGCCAGAAGCAGCTTAGTTATGCTGGCCACATGACCTGGAAGCTGTATGCCGGCTCCCTCGGCCAATAAAGCAAGATGGGAGCCGCAACCCCAGAGTCGTCTGCGACTGGACCTAATGGTCAGGGGTCCCTCTGCCTTTACCTAACACCAACCCAGGAAACAAGCTGAGATACGGCTGGAAGGTGAGTGGAGGAAAACACCAGTTGAGAGCAGTCAAACACTGGTGAGGGCTCATTATCAAGCCTACCGATGGCAGTGAAGGCAGCAAAGAAGGCATACTTTGCTACCTCTATTGCATCTTCACTGCAGCCCAGCATAGCTTTCTTGAGTAGTCCAGGACCTTTCACAGTCTGGCCTGATGGAGGTGACTCATGGTAGCTCACAGTAACTTGTTTGCAAAGCGCTTTGAGGATCAAGTCGCTTGCATCCATCAAGATCTTGACTCCACTGTCATAGCAGATGAATCTCATGGGATGTCCGGAGCACAGTCTAGCACCATAGTGTTGGATGAGTTTCAGTTGTTAAGGCTTGAGGCTGGAGCTTTTGTTTTAGGAAATCAAAGTTGGAAAATCACGGGTATAAATACCTCGTGAAGAGGACATTACAGGGGGCAGGCTTCTGCTGGGGTGGTGGTGGTGGGGAAGAACCTCAAATAATTTGCACTTGCTCTCTGAAACCTTGGCCCTCTTGGCTGATAAAAACTAGCAGGGAGGGGACAGCTGGCTGGGCCTGAGAGGTGATTAATGCCTCCTTGCGAGAGATGGTGGTCCCTGCCCACTTGAAGAAGGCCATGGTAAAACCACTCCTCAAGAAACTGTCCTTGGACTCAGAAAATTACTGGCCAATCTCCCCCACTTCTTCAGCAGGTGGTTGTGGACATATTCCAGGTGCTCTTCGAGGAAACTGACTTTCTAGATCAGGGGTCCCCAGACTAAGGCCCGCGGGCCGGATGCGGGCCGAGGGGCTCGTTTATCCGCCCCCTGGCGACCCCCACTGCCCGCCACCACCCGCTCTTACCGGCACGGCACGGCTGTCCACTTTTGGGTTGGCAGAGCGCCGGAAATAGCTTGTGCGCATGCGCAAGCGTAATTTCCGGCGCACTTCCGGGTCTGCGGGGGCCCGTGCGCATGCACATAAGCTATTTCCGGCGCTCCGTCGACCCGAAAGTGTGCTGGAAATACGTGTGGGCCCGTGCTCCCCCACCCTCCGGTCCGCCGCGCGATCGGTGCTGGAGGAACCGGCCCAAGGCCAGGTAACTTTGGGGACCCCAATCTAATCCCTTGCAATGCAGGAATATGCAGCTGTCCCATACCGTGATCAGGTCTGCAACCTTGGCACTATCAACACCACACTCTAAGCAACTGAGCTATCCAGTATTAATATAATAAATCAGGAAAAATGTGGCCCCATCCTGGTTTTTTGATAAACCAGCCATCTCCCTGCACACGGACTGCTAGCAATTCAGGGAGGTGGATTTGAACCTAGCCACCTCCCTGCTGTGAGGCACCCTTCTACCTGCAGGGCCTTTTTTGTTTTGCTTTAGGGGTCTATTCTCTGAATTGATGCAGCCCAAGCAGGCCTGTATGACATGTTACCTCTGAATGTGTGAATTGGCTCCGAGATGGCTGGGCATGGTGACAGTAACCAGGCTAAGAAATGGTATGGGCTTGTGACATTTGGCAGGCGCAAGTATAGAAACGGTGACAGGATGAATTAGAAGAATATAAAAAGCTTTTAACAAATATCCTGTGAAATAGTTCAGCCATGGCAAACTCCCGGTGGGAATAATTATGAGCTGTACAAATAGTCAGACACAAGTGTTCATCTCAGCTGAGCCTGACTTTCATTATTATTAAATGACTGAAGAGGAACTATATTATGAGCAGAGATCAGCGCGAAGGGCTGACAGAATTGCTACCTATTAATGAAAGGCTGCTGGAGGAACAAAGCACCGTCAAATGATGGGGGAAAGAGAATAGACTATATATTTAATGACAGTTTTGTCTATAGTATTTTATGAGAACCATATTTTCACTAATACATACAGTCTAATGCATGCTTGTACACATACAGTATATGCATGTCTGTACACACTATTCGGCTGGAGATCTTCATTGCAAAATTTGGAGAAAGGTGAATTTGACGAATTGTTGTGCTTTGGCTCTTATATTGTTTCTGGAAGTGCGAATTGCATAAGTCTCCCATAAAATGCAAACAAAATTTATTTCTCCGCCATCCCTACTCTAGGCCTGCTTATGTGTATTTTTTCTTTTTAGTGGCTCTATGCCACTTCGGTGGTGATGAGAGACTCTGGATCCAGGCTGTATGGATATTGAATTTTGTTAGGTATCCTTGCAATAGGGACAGGGAGGTGGGTTGCCCATAGACTGGCCCTATTCTGTGTGGATAACCACCACTCAGCTTCAGAAGTAAAGTCTCCCCACCACCCCATATCCTGCAGCTAGACTGGGGACTGGGAGAGGATGCCAAGACCACATAACACCGGTTTTTGAAAGACCTACATTGGCTCCCAGTACGTTTCCGAGCACAATTCAAAGTTTTGGTGCTGACCTTTAAAGACCTAAACGGCCTCAGCCCAGTATACCTGAAGCAGTATATCTGCAGTATACCTGAAGCAGTATACCTGCAATATACCTCCACTCCCATCGTTCAGCTTGGACACTGAGGTCTGGCTCCGAGGGTCTTCTGGCGGTTCCCTCACTGCAATAAGTGAGGTTACAGGGAACCAGGTAAAGGGCCTTCTCGGTAGTGGCGCCCACCCTGTGAAATGCCCTCCCAGCAGATGTCAAAGAAATAAACAACCATCTGATGTTTAGAAGACATCTGAAGGCAGCCCTGTTTAGGGATGTTTCTAATGACTGATGTTTTAATGTATTTTTAATCTTTTGTTGGAAGCCATCTAAAGTGGCTGGGGAAACCCTGCCAGATGGGCAGGGTATAAATAATAAGATAAGATAAGATAATTTATTGTCATTGCACAAGTACAAGCACAAGTGCAACGAAATTGCATGCCCCCCGTAAAAACAGAAAGAAAGAAAAAAACAAAACAAAAAGCAGCACAAAACACACACACACACCAAAGAAAGCCACACATACACACACACACACCCATCACAGCTCTCCAAGGTCATATTATCTGGTTACAGCGTTTAAGATGGTTATAGCTCTTGGGTAATAATAATAATAATAATAATAATAATAATAATAATAATAATTTGTTGTTGTTGTTGTTGTTGTCATTCCGACCCCTCTCCCCAAAGAGAGAAAAGGCATGGCCACTGACAGGATGGGGGGGGGGGAAATCATTTTTAAAAAGGCTGTTTTGTCTCTGTTGCAGGCAAAATCTAGACTGCAGACAGGGCAGTATTTTTAACCCATAGCTCATCTGTCTCAAAGTCAACAGAAGATGGCAGTATTTACGGTATTTCTAATGCAAGTGCTGATCTCTACCTCTTTGCCTGATCAGGTTGTTCCTAACTACAGCAGCATGCACCGCCAGAGCTGGGGATCAGGGCTGTATTCAGGAAGAACGACCTGATCAGGGGAGCCCCTTCCTTCAGCTTTCATTCAGCTCTGCTTGCATGGTAAAGGTAAAGGGACCCCTGACTATTAGGTCCAGTCATGGACGACTCTGGGGTTGCGGTGCTCATCTCGCTTTACTGGCCGAGGGAACCGGTGTTTGTCTGCAGACAGCTTCCGGGTCATGTGGCCAGCATGACTAAGCCGCTTCTGGTGAACTAGAGCAGCGCACGGAAACGCCGTTTACCTTCCCGCCAGAGCAGTACCTATTTATCTACTTGCACTTTGACGTGCTTTCAAACTGCTAGGTTGGCAGGAGCAGGGACCAAGCAACGGGAGCTCACCCCGTCGCGGGGATTCGAACCGCTGACCTTATGATCGGCAAGCCCCAGGCTCTGTGGTTTAACCCACAGCGCCACCCATGTCCATTTGTTTTCCTGCAAATAAGTGCTTCCATACAGGTTGCCACAGTCTCTCTCCTTTTATCCGATGCCAGCTGACCCAAGAACATTAGAAACGAGGAAACTGGGTTTAGAGCTGCTTCCCCCAGTTTCCTGGCGCCCTCGAGGTGCTTTGAACTACAACTCCCATCAGCCCCAGCTGTGCAGATGCGAGTTGCTGTCCAAAACACTTGGAGAGCGCCAGGTCGGGGAAGCCTGCTTTAGTGTTGCTTACTGAGGCTCTGCTCAGAACATGCAGAGACCAAGAAAAGTTTGACTTCTGCCAGCGGTCTTTTATTTAATTGCCATTTTGGAATCCTCATGATTAGCTTCCATCAAATCAAAGCTGAATTTCTTTTCTTCTTAGGGCTAAGCAGTTTATGGATTTTATCCTTTGGTCGCTCTCACGGGTAAAGGTTAGCCATGTCAGTTGGAAGGCAGGATATAGGTCAAATGAGCTGAAGAGAACATTTATTTTGATGTATTTCTAGCTGTTATCCTGGGAGTCATTTGGCATCAGCCATAACACCAACGCAGGGAGGAGCCTTGTCCTTTCTCTCTCTCTCTTTTCTCCTGTCTTCACTGAACAGTACAGGCAATATTGATCGTTTGGATATTGAACTTGTTTGTGTGATTATTATTATTATTTTAATAATTGTATCCATCAACATGAACTCCAGTTAAAATTGATTTTTTATTTACTGCTTGATGGTAATAAAGCCTCTGAGCGGGTTGCAAAAATAAATAAATAAATAAATGCTAAAACGGTCAGGCCGTTAAAAACAGGGTTTAAAAATATTCAAAAGATCATCAAAATCAACAGGAAGCTAAAAAGAAATTAAAATGGCATGCCTATTTTTACATGTCTAGATAAACTAAGCAAGGATGTTTTAAGCAGGTGTCCAAGAGTTGCAATATCATATCCATGGGAAGTCCAAATGGGCGGGGAGTTCCAAAGTGTAGGTGCTGTCACACTAAAAGATTGATTTCTTCAGTTTGCATCACCTGTAACAGTAACAGTTCTACAGATCAAAGCCGTTGAGTTGCTCTCAAGACTTTTAGGGACATTGGATGGCATTCAATGCAAGTTCTACTCAAGAGTACTCAATCACTTTATTTCAGCTTTAAGCTCATAAGAACAACAGAACTAGAAGAAATACACAGTACAATTTGATTAAAAAAATTAGAACCAGTAAAACTTAAAAGAGTACAAATTAGAAATAGATACTATAAGGAATTTTCAGCAACTCAATAGTAAAGCCACTGAAGGTTTTTTTTATACTTGAAGTTAATTGATGCAACTTAATTTCAATGGGACTACTCTGAGTAGGATTTGCTTGAATAATACAACTTGCTTTGTTCCATGCTGTAGAAAATCTATCTTGACTGTGAGTCCTGGAAGGACTGCTCCTTGCCTTTTTTTCAACTGGCCTGGGAGGGCAGGGCCCAGACTGACTCCAACTACAAAAACAGTCTCTTGCTCTGGGATATTGTTTAGGCAGCTTTGTTGCAGGTGGGGGTTGTTGCTGTTATTGATATTATTATTATTATTATTATTATTATTATTATTATTATTATTATTGGATCTTTACTTTAGATCTTTCTTTGATTTATGTGGAAATTGTTCAGTTTGGCTGTGTACTTTTTAATGTTTTATTCATTGTTAATTTTGCTATGTTTGCAAAAAGAAAAAAAAAATCCATGCAAACTGAGCATGGTTTGCACTATGGAAAGGCAGCATGCAAATAGAAGGATGCATGCATGTATCTTGACCTCTTCCACTGCTGACTGTGTTTGTTTCACTAAACTCCTTCTCTAAACTCCATCACCCATGCAGGGGTGGGAAACCTGTGATATGATAGGTGCGTGTGGCTCTCAGCTGTATTTCATGAAGGTGGCAAGGAGGAGGGCAAATGGGGAGAAAGGGGTGTCAGAAGAAGAAAGCAAGAGGGATAAAGGTGGCCCATCCACTTTTTTATTCTGTTTTCGGCACCCATTGGTCTCCTACCGAGCCAGTGACAACTGGTGCCCATTGGGATTGGTAGGGCAGAACATTGGGAGATGAACAGCAGGTGGCGCCAGAGCCAAGGACAGGAAGAGTCACCCACTTGACTGGTCGAACTGTAAGAAAGCAGGGATTGGCTGAAAGCAGACTGAGGTGAGTGGTGCAGTTTCTTATTTGCCCTATTGGACCCGCCTCCACTGTCTAAGCCCAGCTTATCACTGGCCCTGTCCAATGCAGGCATGCAGGCCCTGACAGGGCGGGGGGAAGCTTCTCTGTCCTTCAACGCCTATTTCAAACAAAATTTTATTTTAGTGTTAGATTTCGAACATGAGGTCAGGTCCTTGCACTGAGTCACGGCTCTCAGGGAAATAAAACGGATCAGCGCTGATGTACTTCAGTTGCATTTTTGAAGTGGATTCAACTCCCTTGGCCAGGGGAGCCAGTTGGAGCGAGCCAGAATTCCCCCAGGAACAAAACCATACAAGGTGAAAGCTCCTCTGAATGGCTATCATGCCGAGGAGAGAGCAAGAGAAAACAACCAGAGGATGTTGTGACAAATTCGGCAACAAACCGTCCTGTGGAGTAGTCGAGAGACTGGTTTTGTCCGCTTGCTCAGACTGTGGCATAGGCGCCAACTCCCCGGGGCCGTGGGTGCCCGAGCACCCACAGAATTCCCCATGAAGGGGCCCAGGCACCCACAAATTTCAGTGCTAGGGCCAGGCACGTTGCATGGCACCCATGGCCACTGGGTCAAGTTGGGACTCCTGGACTAAGAGCACCACTGGGTTAGAAAACATTGTAGCTGGCAAGATGTTTTGTAAAGAAAAGGCTCCAGAATACTGGTAGTAAAGGGAACGGGAGCTCATTTGTTTTCCTTTCTTTTCCTTTCCTTTTCGTCTAGTGCAGGGGTAGGCAACCTAAGGCCCGTGGGCCGGATGCGGCCCAATCGCCTTCTCAATCCGGCCCGCGGACGGTCCGGGAATCAGCATGTTTTTACATGAGTAGAATGTGTCCTTTTATTTAAAATGCATCTCTGGGTTATTTGTGGGGTATAGGAATTCGTTCATTCCCGCCCCCCCCCCCAAAAAATAGTCCGGCCCACCACATGGTCTGAGGGATGGTGGATCGGCCCACGGCTGAAAAAGGTTGCTGACCCCTGGTCTAGTGGAAGTCCACATTGTGGTAACGGTTCCATAATATTTGATATGGCGATATATTGCGAATCACCGCGTGTGTGCTATGTAAAAAATCGTGTTGTGGGGAAAACCATGAAGCCGGTCATTGCTTCTCTTGCTGCCGCCGCTGTTGCTCTGTAATATAAAATAACAGTTGTAACCAAACATTAAAGGTAAGTAAAAAATGTATCCGTTTTAGACCCCCTAAGTAGAAGCAGTTGCCAGGACATTACCCCGTTCGCCTCTACATACTGTAGTTCCATCCTTATTCCAGACGTTGTGATATCTTGGTATATTGTGAAGTTTAACTGGTGGTATATATCACAATATTGAAAACCAGACATTGCTCAGCACTAATGCATTCCTTGGAGCCCGGATCCGCTGCCCCTGTGGATCCTGCTGCCCAAGGCAGTCGTCTCCCCTTGCCTCAAGGTCAGGCCAGCCCTGTGCCACCCCAATCTCTGAGTGGCGAGGGACTCCAGGGGTTCCAACGCATACTCCGTGTTGGGTTTCCTCGGAAGGAGGGTAAGCGGGGACGCCGGTGTCTTTGGGATATATGGTTTTATTTACAGATATGACACAACTTGAGCATAGGATGGAGGGGCTCACAGCATTAACAATCCAACAGAGCTTGCTTCCCCAGGGGAGTTCCAAAGTCCAGTGCAGAGCTACAAAACCAACTTCATCCCTCTCCAGCCACCCCCCCTGTATTTTACCCCTTGCTCACACCTTGCTCACCCTCTGGCTATTGTTCTCCTACATAGCAGCTAGGTAGTTGGAAGACCCACCCATTTTTTCTATGGCACAGGGCAACTTCTTTGGTCATGCTAATGAGCCAGCCAAAGTAATTATCTCAGGAAAGGAAGTGGCTTGGCTGGTTTTCTTCTAACACACACACACACACACACACACACACACACACACACACACACACACACACACACACACACACAATCTCAGGTTTGGAAGGGGAACAGGGTATCATCTAGACCAGGGTTTCCCAAACGTTGGTCTCCGGTTGTTTTTGGACTACAATTTCCATGATCCTTGACCATTGGTCTTGCTAGCTAGGGATGATGGGCACTGTAGTCCCAAAACAGCTGGAGACCCATGTCTGGAAAACCCTGAACTGATCCTGCAGCTCACAACAAGGAGTTTTTATGAACGAATACAGGTGGGCTTACTTCTGAACAAACATACACCAGCTTTTCTTGGATTCCTTATACTGTTATGTTCCAAACTGCAAAAGTCCATTTCTTATTTTAACGTGGGTTTGTTGCTCTAGAGTGACAGAGTCTCTTAGTCTACTGCAAACCTAAAATATGCACCTGAATTTCTCCTGCAACATAGTGACAATCTGGAAGCAATCTGTGGGGAGGGTGAGAGGGGTTTGGCATCAATGGCCTATTTGGGCCCAGGCCTGCTGCCACTCAAGCAACAGGGGGTAAACATGATGAAAACATGCTCAACTTTCGAAACACTTTGCTTGAGAGACTTGTCTGCTGAGGCAGGGACTTGCCTAACCTGAGAGTGCTGGACAAGGCAGAAACGCTGTAATTCATTGTGAAAAACAACCTGACCTCCGAGGTCTCTTTGGCAATCGTCTTCCCGTCTGGCTCGTCCGTTGTTAAAACACCGTAAAGAGAAATATTGCCTTAGAGATGTAGCACAGTGTGGCCCCCTTCAGAAACAGCTGGAGTGCATCAGACCAATGGGCCATGGAGCCTAGCTTTCTGGCGGCTTCTGATATTCCACAAGGAAGCGGAGCCAATGGACATCCATCGCTTGCTGCTCAGGAGATAGCCACGCTCTTACTTCTTTCCTTCGCAGAGCAATCCTATGTATGCTCCTTACTCAGAAGCAAGTCCCGCTTCATCTGGGCTGGCAGTTTACTCTGCAAAGGATTGCAGCCCTTTGCTTTTTTCTCTCTGGATAGATGCATGCTCTACTCCAGGTATAGCTAAGCTGTGATATTCCAATACACTGCTCAACTACAACTCCCATGATCCCTTGCCATTGGCCATGCTGTCTTCTCTCTGCGTGTGTAGACAAACACAATTTGGAACACCACCGCGTACATGAAATCAAGTCAAACCGAATTCAGATACAGAGATAAATATCTCCATTCAGCAGAGAAATGTCTTTAGCAGGTGCCAGAAGGCAAGAGAGAGCACCCATGTGACATGTCATGGGAAGATTTCTTTGTCCTGTCTCCTTGCATGTCCTTCCCAGCGATGTGGTGTGGAGGGAGGGAAGGAGCAGGATGGAGGACAGAGATCATGCACATTCCCAGCAATCGCCCCTCGTGGCTATAATGCCCAGTATAACTAGTATGTGGGGACGGAAGGAGGCTGGGATCTCTCCAGCGAGGGAGGGCTGCTCAGATTCCTGCTTTCTACTCACAAGTAAATCCCAACAGTGCATGCAAGCAGCTGCGTGGTGTGCGGGTCTTCTGTGAGGAGGGATTTAATAGAGGGGCTACCATGTTGAATGTCTCAGCTCGGCCCTGCAGAGCAGTGGCATTGCTTGGCTTCCCATTGATTTGAAAGGGGCTTGTGCAAGAGAACTTCCTGCTTGGTTGTGTCTCGTGCATGTAGGGCTACCGAGTGTCCATCATCCTAAAGATATCCCATCTGTTCTGCAGGGCGCTCAAGGTGGAGTGTGTGGTTCTCCTCCCTGCCTCTTGTGTGCTGTTGACACATGTGCTTCCCATTTACACGCAGGCCAAAAGCTGTGTCAAAAGGGGTAGAGGCAGAACATGGCAGGAGCAGAACAGGGGAGTCCCTACTAAACACGTCCTGCAATGGAATCCCAGTGCAAGTGGCTCCCACAAGGGAGCTGCAGAAAGAATGTGGTTGGTCAAGGGCACCGTGGACTCAAAAAGGTTGAAAGCCACTGCCCTAAATGTTCCCCCGGTGCCTCCTTCCAAAGCTCAAGAAGCCTGCCCAGCTTAGGGAGGCATGATGCTCACATGCACGATGTCTGTCCCCCCATCGCCCTCGCAAGCTGGCACCTCTGGCCCCAACTGTTCCCCCTACGAAAAATTTCACCGCATGCCACTGATGGGAAAGAGTCCCAAAGGGTGAGTGCCACCACACTATGGGTCCTATTCTGACATTGTGTGGAACTGGAACCAGTGCTGTTTTTGCAGGAAAAGATGTGCCGGAACTCACCACGAACGCCTCCCTTGTTCTCTTATAATGGCAATGGCAATGGCAATGGCGCACACTTGAGAGGTGCCGGAACCGAGTTCCGATGAGTTCCAGCTGAACAAAAAGCCCTGTGCTGAACAGACTCAGTGGAGAGCATTCCTTATATGCAGGTTTCCAATTCAATCCCTGGCATCTCCAGGCATGGTTTGGGAAATCCTGTCCTGCAAACTTCAGGAACTTCTGCCAATCAGTGTAGACAATATTGACCTAAATGGACCAATGGTCTGACAGTAGGAGGCTGTTTCTTCTGTTCCTTATCCTTTTTTTGCTAGATGTGCCAGGGATTGAACCCTGAACCTCGCGCCTTTGTCTCTTCTTTTCACATCTTCCAAAAGTAACCCGAGGAAACAGCCCCTCGCATCACTGCATCCAATTGCCTCACCAGTCCAGCATAGCAGGAATGCCTCCCTAATGATCCTTCAGCACATTTCATGCTCAAAATATTCCTTGGCACCAGAGATGGCAATCGCTCCTCAGATGAAGCGGCACAAATGCCTCCTTGCAGCTGATGTGATTTGTGGGGTGGCCAGTGCTGTGTTGTCACTCGGGCCTCATCCGCACTGTGCATTTAAAGCAGCATCATACCACTTTCAAGATTCATGCCCCCCAAAAAAAAGAATCCTGGGAGCTGTAGTTAAAGGGTGCTGAGAGTAGATAGGGGATCTCGCTTTCCCTCACAGAGCTATAATCCTCAGAGTGGTTAGACAACCAATCCCTCTTCCCAGGGAACTCTGGGAACTGTAGCTGTGTGAGGGAAGCAGGGATCGCCTAACACACTCTCAGAACGCCCTCAGAACCCTTAACAAACTACAGCTCCCTTTAGCCCAGAGATGGAAAGGAGATAAAGTCCGTACCAGAGAAAAATGGCAGACTATGATGATGGATTATGCCGAAATGGCAAAAATGACTGGAAAGATCAGGAAGACAAAAACTTCAATAAGGAGTGGGGGAAATTTATAGTTTACCTTGGAGACCATTGGAAACAGTTAAAATCATTAGCAGGACTGCAATAACACTTGTAATGTAAAAAGAACTATAGATAACAATGGAGATTTAAAAATTGGACTACCATAAGAGTTAAATACCCCTTCCCCTTGTGCTGCTCCCCTGCATCAACTAGATTTCTCTCCACAGTGGCCTTTAACTAAAAGGGGGGGGGGGAGCCAGATGTGATGATAAATCTCTTGTATCAACTGAGTTCCTTGCCCAGGCAGTGGGAAAACCACGACACCAGAGATTCCTATGGTTCCTGCATTGCAGGGGGCTGGACTAGATGACCACTGGGGAGCCATCCGAACGCTACAGTTCTACAAGCACATGAAATGTTATTAGACCACAACTACCACCATCCATGAGCACTGGGCATGCTGGCGGAGACTGAGGAGAATTAAAGTCCAACAATATCTGGAGGGTCACGGCTTTCCCCATGCTTGTGCTAGGCATTAATTCAGAAGCCAGTCTTCCCTCGCTTGCGTGTTCCAAACAATCTTATAAATGTGGGCCTTCTCTCCCTTCACAAACAAGCAAGTTAATAAAGGCATTGTTTATTGTGTTTTATTTTATTTTATTGTGAAAATCCAGAGATGTAAAACAGCAAAACATGGAATTTCCTAAAGGGAATCGACCGAATCAATAATGTAACTTCAGTGTATTATACAGAACTGTTTTCCACATGCAAGTTTCTAAAGGTAATATACCAAAATAAATGCTACGATATAGCTTGGAAGGCTAAAACCAGCTCTGTTTTGTACAGTGCATCACATTTCAGTCCCTGGACGTAGAAAAAGAATACAGCCGCAAGAATGCAAGACAGCTTTAAGAGCCTATCAATCTTCTGATTTTTGGTAGACAGATTTGTGGCCATTTTAGAGCGATCTTTTGCAACCGTCTGGAATGTTAAGGTCAAGTCGCTGTGTAAGTCCAACACTGAGTTTGGATGCCACCCGTCCTTTAACCAACTCTTAAGGTCTGTGTTGGCACTGGCAATGGCGTAGGAAGGGGGGTGCGGTGGGTGTGGGCCGCCCCGGGTGTCATCACTGAGGGGGGTGGGTGACAAAATGGCAAAAATATGTGTTTTTGAAAAAATAACTTCGGCAGCCCTCACCTCCATGAATCTGCCTAATCCAGAGGCATAGGTAGGTGAGGCAGGGGGCACTGGGCGTCACACCGCGGGGCCTGCAGTGTGCCTGAGCCACGCATCTCTCCTGAGGGGCTTGCATCTGCCCACCGCCTCAGCCGCCCTACAGCTGGGGGGGCTGCAGAGAGGCTCCACGCAGCATGCCCTGCCTTGGCTCACCCCGTCCCCATGGGCAGCTTGCCCTGGCCCCCATGGGTGGCTCACTCCGCCCCCGATTGCAGGGCACGTGCGCCGCCCCTGGCACCCGAGCGGCTAGCTACGCCGCTGGGCACTGGGTAGCTTCTGATAGTAGAGGCACATTTTCACTTATGGTATGTTCCTTCCAGATTGGTTGCCCTTCCTGCTGCCACATGGAGCATCACTGGCAGAATCAACCCCGCATTAAGGGTGTGTTCACACTACTGCCTTAAGAGCGCCACGAAGTTGTGTACCCCCCCCCCCGCTGTGTGTTTCACAGCTCTCTCTCCTCCCCACAGCTGTTCACCTCAGCACAGCTTCAATTCATTTCTGAACACACCAGGTGGGCTAGATACAAATTAGGAACCGCTCGAGGACTCCAACTGGTGTGAAGCTGGTTTGAGAAACAGTGCGTCAAACTGTAGTATTTCGTAACGAAGTTCAGGATGCATACGTGTCTGGGCCAACATTGTGTGAACACAGATCTGACAAAGCGGCTCTGCAATCACAGTGAAAGGGAATGTTAACATAGCCTTAGAGATAAGATACTGCTAAAACATCTCCCTGTAGCTCTAACATACTTTGCAATATTATCAGCTCCTACAGATCATTACAAGCATTATATGCATTTCAGGGTTGCCCCCCCACAAGTAGTTTGGCACACTTTATACTCGCACTCCCAATATTTTTGTGATTCTAAGCCAGATCGCTTCTCTCTTCAAGGCCAAACATGGGGATGTATTAGGAGAATGAGATTGTTTGCTTGGGATCACTCTGTAAAGGCCTTTGTCCATGACACTTAAAACACACATACCAGGCACTTAATGCTGCTTGCATTCCGTCCTATTAGAGCCAAGTCTTAAAAATAAATACTTTATACCATGGGATGTGCTGGTGTTGTGGTCTTTTTTATTATTTTGAGGGGGGAGGGAGAAGAAAGAGAGAACAGAGGACACACTATTGCTTGACTGCAAATGCATTTTAGCAGGCCTCTGTGCCCATTGTATTGTATTCACTAACAGTCCTAATTTCTCCTCACTTTCCACGTTTGTTCCATTTATTTTAAAGCAGTGTAGCAGAGCTGTATTCTACAACTTACTCTCTCTGCTCATGTGCACTCAAGTTCCCTGGAAGCCAATTATTCTCAGTTTTCAAAATATCTAGTTAGCTATATACATACGTACATACATACAAACAAACATACATACATATATATTTGTATTGGAAACACTATAATTAGAGGCGTTTTTTTCAGCTGGAAGGTGAGGTGGGTTGAATTCTTCAGCTGATAAGCTGCTGCAGAGCGTGAAGACAGATCTCACAGTTTTGTCACGGAGCAGAAAACTTCCATTGTTTTTGACCACATTTAGGACTGACTTCCACCGCCATTGAAAGGCCAGTAAGAACGTTTGCTGTAAATGAAGAGGGCAGGGGGCTGCATCCCGATTTTTCCTCATGAGATTCAAGTTTGTTTAAATACAGATATTTGTTTATTCCCTCAGTTCTTCCGACACATTATGAATAGTCCAGTCACAGTTTTGTTTTGAAAAAAATATCGGCTCAAGAAAATCTTGTCAGAAGAGTCCGGACCCAGAGTTTATCATAAAGAGGGGAAAAAAATGGAAGAAAATGACAGAAGGTTCCTTAACGGACATCACTTTCACAATCCGCGAGGACAATTTAGGGGGGAAACAACGGATTTGAAGGCACGAGAATAAACATCAAGAAACTTTAGATCATCTGAATGTGAGACAGCCACAAACAAGGCAGCAGTACGCTAAGAGGGAAAACACACTTTGGTGCCCAGCTGAGAGACGAAACATGGCAAGAGATCCCAAACATCAGTTACTCTTACTGAACAATACCAGTCATGGGATGCTACCGTTCAAATAATAAACCCAACGTTCACATTTTGTACGATGATAAGGGAGGCAGGAAAATTAATATTACAGACCTCTTTCACAGGCATATACAAAACAACAACACCCCCCATCCCTCAAATATGGCACTTCAAATATCAGCTGCGAGTGAATCAAAAGGTGGAATATGAGAGAATAACTCTTTGTTATTTAAAAGTTTGTTCCGGTGACTGACAGCTAGACAGATCAATCCAGGGCCCTTACTTACTTGCTGACAGTGTACTCAAAATTGGCTGAGGCTGAAACCTGGAAGGAAAAACAGTAACAGGAAACACAAGGTTGAGGCGAGGTCTTAAGGCATTGCCTAGAGCAGGCATGGCCAAACTTGGCCCTCCAGCTGTTTTGGGACTACAATTCCCATAATCCCTGACCACTGGTCCTGTTAGCTAGGGATGATGGGAGTTGTAGTCCCAAAACAGCTGGAGGGCCAAGTTTGGCCACACCTGGCCTAGAGCTAATGGATTTCGTGTACCTATGCGCTCATTTCATGTAAAATGTAAATTTACCAGCCAAAGTCTGAGAACCTGATCTGGTATACATTGCCTGTTATCTGCCACTATCGTCTATCGGACTATACTTAAAAAGAAATGCTGAAGGGTCTTAATATCTCCTTGTGATCTCTTCCTAAACCCTGCTTCTTTAGCAAATCAATAGTTAAGGTACTGAAGGCCACATCAATTAATTTTCATTTAATTAAGTGCACAGCGAACACAGGGAAAGGTTGGGGCATTGGCTGGGATTCGCATTGTTTGGTTAATGCTTGTTTACATCTGTCTGTCTCTAGCACAATTTTCACCAGCACCAGTGCAATTTTAACACACACACACACACACACACACACACACACACACACACACACACACACACAATTTACACCGATATTATGGTGTCAATGGCCAAGTATGCAATTGTTTTTTAAGATTAGGGTGTCAGTTTGAACACTGAATAAACAGTGCTGTTGATAGCTAGGAGGCAATTTGTGTCTACAGATGATGATGATGATGATGATGATGATAATAATAATAATAATAATAATTTACTGTTGGTACTGGAGAACATGAAGAGCATGTGTCACAGAATTGCAATGCATGGAATATAAAATTGAAATGACAGCATGGAAATTATTATGAAGATTTAATGAACTTAAATTTCTAATCCATTTGAGTTTGGTACTCCATCCAGAAATATGTTGCTCAGTTATGCAAAAGGAGGATTTACACATTGGAAACATTCCATATTTTGTAAAATACTTGCCATAAAAGTCCTATCAGCATGTTCTATTTCCCACCTGCACAGTATCATAAATACTTGCCCCCAGTCCGCCTTTCTCTCTCCATAAGGAAGTAATTCCTATTAATATGGCATTGCATCCTTCATCCCGTAAAAAAATTCTTTGTAAATGATGAGAAGATTAGTGCTGCGTAGGATGGACTTTGCAGAAAGCAGAAAGAAACACAGGCAGATATTCTAGGGTAATTTTTTCAAAAAAAAAAAAAAACTCAGTCATTTAAGCAGCAACTCCACACTCACCTGCCCGGCAGTAAGCCTGTTTGGACCCCATGGGATTAGTTTCAGAGCAGATAGGATTGCATTGTAAAAAACAACAACAATCCAGCTTTGTGGTATGTGGAAATCAAAAGGTTAAAAAAAATGGATTTTCCAATAATTAAAAAAATATGAATTTTTAGATTTATTTCACAAGATTTACAGTGCAACCTTGGTTCTCAAACCTTGGTTCTGTCAGAGCAGGGTTTCCTAAACTTGGGTCTCCAACTGTTTTTGGACTGCAGTTCCCATCATTCCTGACCACTGGTCCTGCTAGCTAGGGATGATGGGAGTTGTAGTCCAACAACAGCTGGAGACCCAAGTTTGGGAAATCCTGCTGTAGGGGAGCATTTTGATCAGGGGTAGCCAATGTGGTGCCATTCAGCTGTTGTGGACTTCAATGCTCATCAGCCCCAGGCAGCATGGCCAACAGCTGAGGAGTCCTAAAATATCTGGAGGGCATTATGTTGGCTCACCATTACAGATTGGCCCCCAAGGTCATTCAAGGTCCCTTCTAACTATAGTTCTATAGGGACGATCAGGATTGCACTAAGCCCTATGCTGGTCCCATTTGGGGGCAGGGTGGGAGGGAGCTCTGTCTGCTGGTGGAGGGATTGTGCCTCAAATCTCCTTTTCTCGAAACCAGGGTTTCCCAAACTTGGGTCTCCAGCTGCTGTTGAACTACAAAGGAGATTCTACTCCCTCAAAATTAGATTGGCAGAATAAAAATGTTAGAATATGCAGAGCTGGCAAGATTGACAGCAAGATTCCGAGACCATACAGATCAAATATTTAATAGAGTGGAATGTTTACAGAGAATACTTAAAAGAACATTGTAATAATGTAAGTTCTTTGGCAGGCCTGGATTGATTTCTGCATGAAATAAGAGAACTTTACAAAATTAACACATCCGAATAACCAAGGAGAGATAAAGTTAAGTGAGCAGTCGTAATGTAAATTAGGAATCACAATGGGGGGACTGGAAGTCATGTTGGAATTCGTGACATGTGAATTCAATGTTTTCTTTTCTTTTCTTTTGTAATGAGTGTTATCGATCTTGGATTGCCCTTTGTTGATCGTTGAGTATTGTTTTGTTTTGTATTTGTATTGTTTTGATTTTAAAACCAATAAAGAATTAAGAAAAATGAATAAAAAAATAAACTACAAATCCCATCATCTCTATCTAGCAGGACCAGTGGTCAGGGATGATGGGAACTATAGTCCAAAAACAGCTGGCGACCCACATTTGGGAAACCCTGCTCCATACAATACCCGGTTCCCTTAGCTGCTAATTTTGTTTGCAGCCCTTTCTACAGGCCCCCAGTTACAGATGGATATGAGCCCTAAGGAAGCACAATGGATAAAGTAAAAAACTAGACCGTGCAAATCTTTCTAAAGAATATGCTGATAATATCTGTGTAAAACACAATGGTGAAAGCTGTTGCTATTTTTTGTTTTTGTTTTAAATGCAACTGAATTAATTCTTTTAAGAGTTGTCAGGGATGTGCCCACCCCTGCCAGTCCGGCATTGAGTGGATACAGAGAGCCTCAGCCTGTGTTGAAGACGGATTCATCTCAGAGCGAGTCTGCCAGCCCCTCCTCGAGGGAGGAGCAGTTAGTGGGTGGGAGCCAGGGAGTGAGAGGTCTCCAGGAAGATGCAGAGAGACCTGGCACCACCCAGCAGGCTCGCTCAGAGAGGGAGACATCGGTTCCGGTGCCCATTACACGTAGAAGGAGGAGGCGGCAATTTAGAGTGCCGAGACTTTGGTTTTGGCGCCAAAACAGAAGGGGGGCACTTCCGGATTCCGCTAGTGACTAGGCGGTCATGTTTAGACTGAACTCTGCACTGTATATATTTGCACAATTAAAATGATGGAAAGACAATAAGGACTTGGTCTTTACTATTGAGCAACCGATAAGGGAACCTGACAAGAGTGTTCAGTGTTTTTCATTTATTTGTTTAAGGACAACGCTTCAAGGAAGGATTTGCTGAACTGGCACTCCTTACAGTAAGTTATCTCCTATCATTATGTGTGTTGCATGCCCACCAGAACAGCCTGTTTTGCCGCCAGGGAAACAATGAAGCAAGGCTCAGTAAGATGTACATCTAAGTACATTCCAAAAAACACCAGTGCCAATAGCTTCAAGCCAATACGTAAAACAGAGCTTTTGAACATTTTTTCCCCTTACAAAAACAAAACAGAATGAAAAATGGTTTTGCACAATACATGGCAATAAAGGAACTAAATGATTTCATGCTTTTTTAAAAAAACAACAACTGTGGAATACATTTCAGACAAAGTTAAGCATTTGGAGGGGCATTTCAAAAAAGTTCTATGCAGGCCTTGTTTGCATGTCACAGTAAACCCTGGTTTGTGCTTTACTGTGAATGAGTACATCGCTCGTACTTGACTCCTCCCTTTAGTGTGAATGAAAACAAACTATGAAGGCTTGTTGTGATCTGTGAATGTGAACCACATCCTGCATTTGCTTATCTCAAGAAGCCAAACTTCAGGCTTCCTGAAGTCCTGCTTAGGGAAGAACAAAGCGGGAGGTATTTGCTTTTTTTCAGGGTAAGCCATAAACTACAGACGGCTACCCTGTCACCCTCCAGATGTTGTGGACTCCAAATCCCAACGTCCCCATCCTGTGGTCAGGGATGATAGGAGCTGTAGTCCAACATCTGGAGGATTGCAGGTTAATCACTCCCACTATAAACCATGGTTTGCTGCAACATGAACCAGGCCACTTGCTTAATTTCCTGTTGAAATTAGTGAGATATACAAGTGCTTAATCTTGCCAGGATTGTGGTCTGTGGTCTTCATTGTGATTTCTCTCACAGCTGCATCCCATGAAGGCTTGGCTAGTGTAGTCTTAAAGATAGCTATTAGGCAATGGGAACAACCTACCAGCGAAGTCATGAAATCCTAGGCAGGGAAATTTGGATTTATGCCAGCTTAGTCTCTCTGAATTTTTCTGGGACTCAGCTAATTCAAATCCAAGGATTTAGGTTTAATCAGTTTGTGGACTTGGTTCTCAGGAAACTTTTAAAAGTGAGCCTCTGTTTTACTGCATTCCACATGAATTTCTATTACCCCAGTATGGCATTGTGGTTTTATTTTTTAGTTTCTCTGATGGGGAAAAATGCAAGTATTTTCTTTTTTAAGGCGGACAATCTTTCTTAATCTAGCCCCCAGATCTATAAAGCACCAGTTACACAACTGGAGTGACAAAATCCATTAACAATCTGCTAAGCTCTTCTGGCTGAGTGGCCACCGCCAATTTGCGGAGAGGGGAATAATTTGGAATTGATTTTCCCCCCTTCTTTTTTTCAATAGTTCAAATTCAGTAAGAGTGCAGAGTTTCTCAGAACTGGGAAGCCTATATGGGATGAAAACTTGTTTAAGCCTTACTGAATGAAACTGATGGAACAAATGGTATCTTAACAGCATGGGAAGCCTCTGAAGTGCATATCCTTCCTGTGTTGCTCTGAGATCATTCAGGAGGAGCTATCAATGAGGATTTCCCCTACAATATCATCCACGCTGAAGCCACTTCATGGGCTCTTCCCACCTGCTCTGATATGAAGGGGCACTCACATTTGCCTCTGAGCTAGAAATTATAACAATTATATACCACCTTTATCCTCAAGGTGGTGTATGTGGTTAAGTGTGGTGTATTGGTTAAGAGCGGTAGACTCGTAATCTGGTGAACCGGGTTCGCGTCTCTGCTCCTCCACATGCAGCTGCTGGGTGACCTTGGGCTATTCACACTTCTCTGAAGTCTCTCAGCCCCACTCACCTCACAGAGTGTTTGTTGGGGGGGAGGAAGGGAAAGGAGAATGTAAGCCGCTTTGAGACTCCTTCGGGTAGTGATAAAGCGGGATATCAAATCCAAACTCTTCTTCTCCTCCTCCTCCTCCTCCTCCTCCTCCCCATTTCATCCTCACAAAAGCCCCGTGAGGTAGGTTAGGCTAAGAGATGGTGAGTGACCCAAGGTCACCTAGTGAACTTCATGGCTGAGTGGGGATTCGAACACTGCTCTCCCAGGTCCTGATCTAACACCCTAACCATTACGCCACACTGGTTCTCCATGTTAACAAGACAGAGTAAAGAACTAGCAGTTATTTCGCCCTCCCAAACAAGTTTCTTGGGGACAATCTGTAGGGAAGCACAATGTCCGAGAAACCTATGACAACATTGTCCTGTTGGTTGCTCACATTCAAGACCAAGAGGCATAGCACCTATCTAGCATGGCAGCGAGCAGATGGTCCTGGCACCATGAATTGCACCATAAATCTCTAGCTGAAAGGAAAAGAATCTGGGGGCTGTGATAAGAACGCTGCAGAGATTTTGGGAGTTGGAAAGGAATATTAAATATTCAACGCATTTATTGATTAGAGCCCCCAAAAATAAATTATAATTTGGCAGAATATTTGAACTATTTGATATGTATATGTATAATTTGGAATGTTTAATGTGGTGTGATTGGATTGCTAAAGTGGAAAATTGAATTAAAATGATTTATAAAAAATAAAAAATAAATATTCAACGCATTTGAAAACTGCCCACCTTTTCCTAGGCTGAGGGGGAAATGGCGAAGATCTGTGACATGGTTTACTAGTGAGATGGAATGGTTTCTAGGAAACTGTCGCTTGTTCCGAGACATTGAAGCAAGGGATGGAGAGATAAGACCTATGAGAAACTTCGAGATTCAGTTCTGCACCAAGTCACAATGGGAGAAAACAACAGTTGGGAAGTGAAAGAGACAACATCATATATGGACAGAAGGAATCTCTATGGACCTAACAGTTTTCACAAGCAGGGCAGAATAAAGATAATAGTTTGAGTTCCTCACTTGAAGCTTTATAAATTTATATCTTCTAACATCACAAATGGAGATCATTAATTATGTAGCTGTTGACTAAGGGATTATTATTATAACTGAAATGTAACTGACATAAATTAAGATCATGGAACGCAGTGATATAAGATCAGAAACTCACCCAAACCACCATACGGGGAGCCACTTTAACTAAAATGTATTAATTGGAAGTTGATTGGCATTTTGATAATTGTATCATTTGGGAATTAATTGTTATTGTTATAATTTGGCTATTTTGGGAGGTATAGTGGAAAACTAATTTTTAAAAAATTATATATATATATAAATACTTTTAACAAGGCTGCACAATAATCTTTCGTGCCCTCTCTACATTGCTGCTGAAAATCCAAACCATTTCTCCGCTTCTCTGTGACATGGAAGTATCGCCTCTAAGATAAAACATTGCAAAATACAAAAATTGCAACCGGGGGGTTGCAGGGGACAGGAAGAGGAGACCCATTAAGGACCAAATAACAGTCAAAATCTCACACTTAACAGAAATTCTGGCACCCATTGAAATTTCTTGGGTATTTCTGAAGTCGCTTATAGTCCAGTCTGAAGGACCTTTATTGCGTCTGGGATGCCAGAGGTTTCCATAGCCTTCAAGAAGAATGCCACCAGCAGGCGTTTTGGCACACTGTAACTGTATATGTACAGATTAACCTTCTCCAGCTGTCTTACCCTCAAGATGTTTTGGACTACAACTCCCATCAGCACAGCTGGGGCTGATGGAAGATGTAGTAGAAAACATCTGGATGGCCCCAGGTTGGCAAAGGCTGGCATGTGATTGGTACAGGATCCCTAAGGGCTATTTAGCATGTGAGGCAAAAGGGGTGGATTGTCTTTGGGGTGACTCCTTTTGGCAGGCGTACTCGGAATACCACCCTAATTGCAAGCTGATATCCTCTTACCCCCTCCTCAAAGAGCTCTCAAAGTGTCTATCATTTTAAGAAAACCAGCTCCTTTGGCTCTCTCAGCACCAACGCAACCTGATCCAGGTACTTGGGAATATTTGCTACATTAACACACAGTTGTTGAAGTTTTCGTTATCGGCATTGTTAAGACCTAGTCGTACGTGAAAGGCGTTTGCAAAGGGTTCGATGCCTCCCCTCTCTTCCGTCTGCAAAAAAGCTGCCACATGTTGGTGCAGTAAATTGGCAACCTCACATTGTGCTTCGTTTTTAAGTGCTTATGTTGTCGTTTGGCAACAGACCGGAGTGGCTTCTAAGTAAACGTAAAAGCTGCACGTGTCGTTTGCAGAAAACAAGACAGCTCAGATGTGATGACTTACTGGGCATACAATACACAGCCGTTGCTCTGCCCCCCCCCATCCCACCCACCCCCAATCATTATATCAGAATCTCAAGCATCAAAGCTGAGCTCCTGGGCTTATTTTCTACAGATTTCTGTGCACACACAGAAACAAATGGCTACAAACGGACGCTCACCGCCTTCCCAACTCTTTCAATCCAACACAGAGGAAGCAGCAGGGCGAACGCAGCAATTGGGTCGCCTGAAATTCTGCATCATGGACTGGAAAACACTGTGCTGCCTTCCTTTAAGTTTTCTATTTGAAGATGTATCCGAAGAAACAGATTTCCGGGTCTGGCTGTTTTGGGCCTTAATCAGTTTTTCGTGTTCTCTAATCTGCCTCTGCAAGTGATTCTGGATGGCGACCCCCAACGACTCGGGGTCAAGGGAGGCCCCGTAAACCTCCCAAGTCATGCCCTGCTCGTCCCACACAACATCCCGGACGCGCTTAGACTGCTTCAGGTGCCCTTTGCCCTCCGCCGCAGGTTTGCCTTCTTTCTTCTTCTCGCCGAGCTTTGCCAAGAGCAAAGCAGGAGAGGCTGGAAGATTGCCCTTCTTAGTTCTGTTGCTTTTGGTTCCTAGGCCAGGGCCAGAATTTCTACTCAACCCAGACTCAGCTTCCAGATTCCGAATGCCAAATCCCCCCGCCTCTTTGTCTGGAAGTTTACCCTGCTCAATTTTTGCCTTGGCTGGGGCACACACGGTCGGGGGCGCAGTAGCCACTGCTGCAGCGTTAGTCGTCCCCTGTTCCTTCGGACTGAGGGGGACGGATTTCCCTTCCCCCTTTGGTTTGACGTCCACGTGGAGGCTGGCCGGAACCGTCTCAAGACTCCTAACCGTCTCAGTGCGCAGCTGCTCTCTGCAACCGCTATTGGGAGTGCCACCAGCGGTGCCGAGAGCCTTGTCTTGTTCAGATATGCTGCAGGAGGCTGGAGGTGTCTGTTGGCTTTCCGCAGCAGAGGAGGGTCCAAGGTGCTGAGGTTTGCTATTGATTCCCGGGAGAGCAGAAGGCGGAGGTAGCTTGGTTTCGCTGCTCGTGGGGTGCGGGGAAGCGCTGCCATTGACCGCAATCTGGTAAATCGGTGCTGTCTTCAGCAAGACTGAAGTGTCCGGCAGTTGCTGGGAAGCATCGCTGCAATGGCTGGCTGCATTTGCTGTTTGTGCTTCTGTCACCTTGGACGACGTTTCTTGCACACCGCCAGATGCTGGTGGGCAGGGATACGTCGCGTCGCCTGACAAAGTCGAGTGGGCTGTATCATGAGTGCCTGCTGTGCCCTCTTGAAGTTTGACAGCCTGAACTGCTAACCCCCCGTCTACTGCAGCTGCTGCTTGGATATGGGCTTCTGTCATGGTGGCAGCAGACACGGCTGTCTGGACAAGCGCCGCAAAGTCGTCGATGATTTCTGATTGCTCCTCCCCGCCGGCTCCCGTGTAAATAATGTGCAACTGCTCTTGCTTCTGTGTTGCCTGGGGAGGCATGTTTTCCCGTAAGAATGCAGCAAAGATGCTTGGGCTGGTGGATGCTGATCTGCTTTCCATGCTAGCTACAGCCTGCACCCCAGCATCCTGATGGGTCCTGCTTGCCACCTCCCCACCTGCAACCCCACCCTCAGGTTGCACCACCATGGTCCCTGTGTCCTTGAACTCGGAGGGCTCGGGCCCTACCTTCTCCGCAGCCTTGTCACCACACGAAGGCTGTGGTGTGCTCCCAAGGCTGGGTTTGGGGACCATCTCTGGTGCAGTTCTTGAGCCAGGATCGGAGCCTGCCTCCTTTGAGCCCTTTGGCTCTGCATCCGAGCAACCGTGGGCCTTCAGCGCAAGATCAGAGACAGGCTCCAGTTCCTTTGCCGAGTCTGGCACCTGTGTCACTTCGGGACCAATCCTTTCACCCACAATTTCCTTTGTGGTTGGAGCAGCCTGCTGGGCACCTGAAGGAGGAGAAGACCTGCCATGAGCTCTGCTCTCTGTGACTCTGCCACCACCTCCAGGCAGAGAGCTTGCCTTATCTGCTGCACTGCAAAGTTGCCCTCCAGCACCACTTGGCACAATTTCATTGGCTTCCTGGGTAGCAGGTGCTTTGACTGCAGCATGTTCTTTTGCTGGGTCCTGGCCTTGAGCTCCGGCATCGCTGCTGCTTTCCCGCTCAGAGTTATTCCCCGGCTCCAGAACTGCTAGGCAGCCTTCTTTGGATGGGCTGGAGGACCCAGGAGAAAACATTCTTGGTTTCCCAGTGTCATACCCATAATGCCGTTCGCCCGCTGCAGCGTCAGCTTCCGCCCCGCAGTTCCCTTCAAGCAGGCGATCTCCAGCGGGTTGCACCTTGGCAGTGAAAGGAAATCCATTACTGTTGCTCTCTATGCTCGCTTGCTTGTGCTGGTGTTTAGAGGGCTGCAACCTTTTCAGGTCATTTTCCTCCTCGGAAGCGGTGACCAGCGGACGCTTGGCAGACCTCAGAGGATCTGGTACAGTCCCCATGGGAACGCAATGCGTTGCAAGGCTCCCGTCAGCTTCGCCCAGCTTCTGGCTGAGAAAGGCCTAGGCGGTGAGAGGTGCGTCCACAGGCGACTCTTCCTCGCAGCTGGCCTGTTAAAGAGACACAGAAATATTTACAAATTCAGAATACAAATACAAAAGCAATGAAAATAGGCTCTGAACCCAAGCAGGTCCAAGATGGAGGCAGTGGAGGCTGGACCATTAAGCCAAGCAGGGTGCTGCTCCACCCACTCACCCCGCCTGCCTTCCCACATACATCCAGTCCAGGGGGTGCCACTGTCTGCTAGATTCCTTTTCTTCAAGGGAGAAGGATGGTGGCAAAGGGAGAAATAGTTGGCTCTGCCAGTCATTGGCGCTGGCTCCAGATGTTTTGGAGATATATTCCTCCAGATGTTTTGGAGTACAACTCCCATAGGTTCTAGTCAGCACAGAGAGTGCCAAGGTTGCAAAGCGTAACAGGGCCTTGTCCTGGAACAGGAATTTATTTCAACTGGAATTTATTGCAATACTATAATATTAAAACTGTTTGAAGATTCAAAAACTGATCTACTGCCTGGCCAGAGTTCTTGCATTCTACAATTTTGACTGCTGTACATCACCAAGAACTCCAATTTCTATAGCAAGGTTGCAAAGCCTGGCTTGAAATTTTCCACAGAGATTCACGTGAGCAAACTCAGGTGCCCCTTTTTTATTTACTACCCGGAAGAGCCATTCCTGGGGGCCGGGTGCAGGGCTTTACATAAATAAGCAGTGGGTGGTGGTGGTGTGTGCTTAACCCTTTCCCCACTTCAAATTAATTATTCCCTCCAGGTTGCTTTCCCCTCCATGAAGTTCTTAATACATGTTTGCAAGGGTAAACACATGCGGAAACCCTGCAAGGAGAGAAAGCAGCTTGGAGGGTGGGAAGACTGAAAGCACAAATGCAAAAATGGGTGGAGAGAAAAGGATAAAGCACACCCTCTCCCTTGCTGCTTCTCCACACAAGACTGTCCCCTTACAAAGCTGATTTTGGGAGGGGCAAGGGGAGGAGATAGGGAATGTGTCCATTGGGCTTTTGTTTCACGCAATGACACATAACATACAGCTGGTCTATCATCAGGTGTTTCCCCCTTTCCATGCTGAGAAAAGATTGAAAACAACTTTAAGCAGGACATCCTTTTTATGTGGAAATTATCTCTGTCCAGGGGAAAATACAGGATAGGCTCCAAAGAGCTACCACCTGGCTTTGACATACTCAAAAGCCTGGCATGCCCAATGGACTGCTCGTATTTTGATCAGGTGACCCCATGCATAGCTGTCAACTTTACGATTTGAAAATAAAGGATTTTTTCAAACTTTCGGATTTGAAAATAAGGGATGCCGCGAGGGCGGTGCAATGGCACCAAGTAGCTTCGCCACCCTGCGCTCCAGAGGCTGCACGCGAATGGGTGAGCGAAAGAGCGAGCGCATAGATGGCAGGCTGTCTGGCTGTCTGGTTGGGCATGAGGGTATGGCTGCACAAGGCATGCAAGCTCCGCCCCCAGTCGGTCTCAGACTCCTTATTGGCAGCCGAGCAACGCAGCTGAGGAGTCTCCCTGGCCGGCAGGGAGGGAGAGGAGCTGCTTCCTTTGAAATCCGGGAAATTTAAGGGATATCAACAATCTGGGATAGCAGCGGGAAATGGCATTGGAATAAGGGAGTTTCCCGCAAAAAAAAAGCGAGGGTTGACAGCTATGACCCCATGGCCAATCACTACCTGCTTTCGAAAGGCCCCTCAATCTCAAAAGCAGTTTGCCACACAACTTGGGAGTTCCAGAAAAATAAGCCCAAATCTCCACTGGGCTTTAGAGCCCATCCATAACATGCAATCTGGTTCTCAGGTACTGACCTTGACCACATTTACAGGAGAGCTTGCCCGACATTTTTCCTCTAGGGTTTTTACTAGGTAATTAACACCTCTGGGAAGAGATTCTTGGTATTGTGATAGTAAGACATCTCACATTCAGGTTTGGAGGGTTTAGCCTATTGTGTAATCCGCTGTCAGCAATCCACCAGTTCTGCTAAGATTGATTTTGATAAAAGGCACAGAGAGGAAGAGCCATATTATGCCAGTACAGAAATGAGCCAGGAGGAGGTTGGACACCCAAGCCAATAAAGCAGATCCCACTAACATGCAGGGCTATGTTTTAAGATGCTATAAAGCACACCTAGTTAGAATGCCTACATTAAATACAACTGCAAGAGCTTGAATTAAACCAACTTGCTTCTTGGTTATCGCTGAATATTGCTTCCTTTTGCTGAAGTTCCCGATAATTACAAGATCTTTCTAGGTACGTAAAATTGCTTCTCATCTCTTACCCTTGTAACTTTCAAACTGTGGGAAGGCTCCCAAGGCTGCCCTGGTTAAGGGTGGAGTTCATTGCACTCCAGAAAAACAAATGCCTGAGCATTCACCCCTCCTCCCAGAAGTAATGAATTGCCCCAGGCTCTAGAACAGGCTTTCCCAGGCTTCCAGCTGTTTTGGGGCTACAATTCCCATCTTTCCTGACCACTGGTTCATCACTGGTCCTGCTAGCTAGGGATGATGGGAGTTGTAGTCCAACAACAGCTGGACACCCAAGTTTGGGGAAGTCTGCTCCAGAACAAGGCTGAGGGATGTCACATCAATGCTCTTTCATATTACATTGTTTGCCTTAGGGCAGTGATAGCTAACCTTGACCCTCCAGATGTTTTGGGACTACAACTCCCATCATCCCTGACCACTGATCCTGTTAGCTAGGGATGATGGGAGTTGTAGTTCCAAAACATCTGGGGTGTCAAGGTTAGCCATCACTGCCTTAGGGCAAGCTGTTGGACTCCAACTCCCATCAGCCTCAGCCAATGGCCAGGAATGATGGGAGTTGTGGGCCTACAGCATCTGCAGAGCTGTAGGAAACCTGCTACAATTAATTCCAGTGTCTCAGTGCTAGAGGGTCTTGGTCAATGTTAATTTTCCTCTGTTGGCTAAGCATAATGATTAATTTCCTTTAAAAAACAAAACAAAACCATAATGCTGAATGCAGCCATTTGTTTGGATCTTCAAAGAGGATACTGCGAAAAGCGGAACAGGGTAGGTGGGAAGGAGCAGCCTGATGGGCAAAATTACACCATGTCACAAAGGGGCATAAAGGAGGAGAGAGAGAAATACAATGAAATACAAGCACCTACTCTCAGAAGAATTGCAAGCTGAAATTTTGCAGTGTTTATAGCCCAAGTCAATAACCAAAGGCTTGTTTTTTTTTAGAAAGACGGTCAAAGACTGCTTTTCCAAATAGCTGAATTAAAGTGCAAGTGTTACAGCCAAGGCTCCCTAGCTTCATACAAATCCAAGCCCATTCTCATAACTCTTCATATACTGACCTCTTCATTCAAAAGAACGGCTAGGCAAGGCCATCTGCCAGCAAATAAATGGGACAATTTCTCATACATGGGCTCAAAAAAGAGGAAACCCTTTGTTGAAGCAACTTCCCTTGCAGTCTCTGACAATTTCACTTTTCTTCTGGTGGCTAAGCGTAAACACTTCAGGGTTGTGGAAAAGAAGTACTGTGATGATTTAGTTCCCAAATCTCAGCTGGACTAAAACATATAAAAGCCTGGGGTTTAAAATCTTAACTGCAAGTGCCATAGAAGCAGTTATATAAAGCTATTTCACACTGAAGCAATGTATTAAAATCCTCCCAACATTACCACCAATATCCAAGTGGACTTGTCTCATAGGCATGGAGAAAGCAAGAAGAATTTTCTGCATGTGAGTTCCAAAAGTGGGCCAGGCCGGGTAGGAACTATAGCCCTGACTCCTTCAAAACTCACACACTAATATCTGCATGTGTTGTTGTTGTTTAGTCGTTTAGTCATGTCCGACTCTTCGTGACCCCATGGACCAGAGCACGCCAGGCACTCCTAAGAGTAAATAATACTAGAGGAATCGTATGGACTGTGAAAAGGCTGACTGGGGTGGGGTGGGGGGAACCCTTTAGCAACTAAATCACAGAATCATAGAATTGTGGAGTTGGTGTTGTGATTTTTGTCCAAGCCGAGCGGTAACAGCTGCAGCGAGGCCTGGTCTGACTTTTGCCTGTCTCATGAAGCCGTGAGAAAGCTGCCTTATCTTTTCCTACATGTTTCACTGTACTATTGTAATCCTAGCCTTTGTGCGTTCTCTTCTGGCTTGCTACGATGCCGAAAGGATGTGCTTTATGGCAGCTTGTCTTTATGAGCTGGCAGCAGAGATTTTCTCTGCACTATTCCTACAATAAATAGTTTAGCCTAAATAATGGCTTGTGTGTGTTGTTCTTCAGGCTGGGAACAATCACATATGACTGCGCCACTGGACTCTCTGTAGCCGGGGATGTGCGCACACAGATTTGCTCTGGCTTTGGGGCAGTCTCACAAAATGCCCCAGGCGGGGTATTTCCTGACAGTTGGAAGGGACCCCAAGGGTCATCTAGTCTAAGCCCCTGCAATGCAGAAATCTCAATGAAAGCATCCATGACAGATGGCCATCCAAACTCTGCTTCCAAACCTCCAAGGAAAGAGAGTCTACAACCTCCTGAGGGAGACCGTTCCACTGTCTAACAGCTCTTACTGTCAGAAAGTTCTTCCTGAGGTTTAGTCGGAATCTCCTTTCTTGTAACTTGAGCCCTACCCTCCAGAGCAGGAGAAAACAAGTTTGCTCCATCTTCCATGTGACAGCCCTTTAGATATTTGAAGATGGCTCTCATATCTCCCCTCGGTCTCCTCTTATCCAGGCTAGTCTGTGTATAGACAATGCAGTGGTATCTCGGAAGTCGAACGGAATCCATTCCAGAAGTCCGTTCGACATCCAAAACATTCAGAAACCAAGGCCACGGAAGTCACGTCGGACGTTCGGGTTCCAAAGAACATTCGCAAACCAGAACACTCACTTCCGGGTTTGCGGCGTTCGGGAGCCAAAACATTCGACTCGCAAGGCGTTCAGGATCCAAGGTACGACTGTACTGACTTAGATAGACCAAAGACAGCTTCTTGTGTTCCTGGACTTCAACACCTTCTGAGGTAGCCTGTTCAACTGTTGTACAGCTTGTGCCCTAAAGTTTAGTGAAAAATCCTCTTTCTTGTAATTTGAGCAGTGTTGGTTCAGGCCATACCCTTTGGTGAAACAGAAAACAAGGCCCTATCTGTGCCACACATTTAAAGAACTACTCCACCACCTTCAATGAAAGAATGCTAGGAACTGTGGTTTGTTAAGGGTGCTAACTGCTGAGAGTTGTATGAGATCCCTGTTCCTCTGAGAGTTACAATTCACCAAGTGGTTTAAAAATCATCCCCTCTTCCCAGATAACTCTGGAAATTGTAGCTCTGTGAGGGGAGTTGGGGGTCTCCTAATGACTCTCAGCAACCTTAACCAACTGCAGCTCCCTGAATGCTTTTGGGGAGGCCACAGTTGTTTAAACTGGTATGATACTGCTTAAAATGTATAGTGCAAATGGGGCTAAAGAGATAGCTAAGAGAAGGAGACTGGGGTTATAAATTTCAGTGGCAAATCAGGGGAAGCAGAAATAAGTTATAAGGGATATCTATCTATCTATCATCTCTCTCTCTCTATCTATCATCTATCATCTATCTATCTATCTATCTATCTATCTATCTATCTATCTATCTATCTATCTATCTATCTATCATCACCTATCACCTATCACCTATCTATCTATCTATCTATCTATCTATCTATCTATCTATCTATCTATCTATCTATCTATCTATCTATCTATCTATCTGTCTATCATCTATCTATCTAATCTATCTATCAGAATGAGAGAGAGAGAGATCCTGTGATGAGGAACTCCTGGGAAGAACATGAAGTAAGGAACTATTCTGGGTCCTTGAGTGTTTTATATGAAACAGGAATCCTTGTATCTTTCTAAGCTCCTCTTCCTCTTTTCTTGTTTTAAAAAAATGTCATTTGTCTACTATTGATTATCATGGTTTCTGCTGAGCTGTGGAACTCATTGCTGCCAGATCAGGTCAACGAAGGACCGTTGTCTTTCATTCTTTACTAAAGCTTGCTGTGAATTAAATAAAGGTGTTTCCTGTTTAAAAGCAAAAAGCTAAAGCCGTGTGCTCTGAGCATGGAGCATGAATAAGCTTTGCTGCCATTCCACACTTGAAAGTCCGAGAGCTATTAGCTATTAGCGCTGGTGTGCCACTATTCCTCCTCTGGGGGACAGGGCTGCATTCGCAGTGCTGGCTGGTTGCAAAACGAGTATCATTTATTTATGATACGGCTGTCAGCTTGATTTCTTAGGAGAAAATATGGATGTATTGAGACCTCTGTGCACTGAGACATGCGCCATCTGGGCTGCAGGTTTTGCTTTTCTGAATCAAAGAGCCATTGGTAGGTGCTGGGTTTGCTTATTGCCTCAACAGGAAATGCAGGAGATCCATGGCAGGTTTTCTATTTCTATTTTTACTTATGAGCAGCCACAAGGGGGTTCTGATCGGATCAGAGCAGCAATGTACAGCAAGCCACCCCCCCCCCCAATTTTAAGTGAAGACAGAAAGGCACATTTAGACCAGTGTTTTTTTGTGGTTGTATTCTGTGACATGTCATTGACACAACAGTAACGCATTAGTGATGGATTTATACTGGACCGTCCGCACATCGTTTCCCTGTTATGTGATGCTTCTGCAATGTCACGGCATTAATGCCATCTGGAGGGGTGCTCTTACACTACACCCTACTTCCCCAGAATATTTACAGCATGAAAGGTTACAGGATTTCAGTAGGAATTTACGGGACATGCACAAATTTGAAACCAAGCAGTTTGTTCGTCCTGAAACTCTTACAGGCACAAACTGCACTGAAAGTATAACTGCCCTAGTAACATCGTGGACACAAAAGATCATGAATGTACAATAACAAGGATGTTGCTACAGGGTGCAACAAATTTATTTGGACCCTATCATGCATCTCCTGCATTTCACTGCGTTGGCCCCTCAGACATACTGCTGCAGTGCCATACGGAAATCCTATTTGACTCAGAAGGAGAGGATGTTATGGTGAGGCCCAACTCTCACGTTCCTTTTCTGTCAGGTGTGATTCCATGAGCTGCATATTTCAGTTTTGTGCGACAAGGAGCTTGTCGTTATTACAGGGGGGGGGGGAATGATTGGCAATGAAAGCTTACTCAAGACAAGGAAGATCTAGGATAGGATTGCTGGATATTTCTTAAGAAAGAGCCCTCCATTTGATGAACGTTTCACGGTGACAACAGTGAAACAGCTCCGCTGAATTTTTATGTGGCTTTGTGCCCAATTCTGGCAAATACCTTCATTCTCAACCAACTCCACTTTCTATTGCCTCAAGGAGCAAATGAAAACACAAAGCTTTTTTTTTAAATAAAAAATGAAGCGCATTGCTACTTTTTAGGCTACAGAAAGTGTTTAAAAGAACGCACCATTTCTAAGGCATGTACTCTACCTTGCCAAAACCCAAGCCTATTTATTGCCCAACGCTGCAAAGAGATTTATTTCTCTTCCCAAGGTGAAAGGGGAGGAGACGTGACTTGTAAAGGACATACAGTAGTTAAATCAAACAATACCCCAACGAAGTGACGGCTACAAGAGTTATTTAGGAAAAAGTTGTTCTGTAGCTCTGGGCACCCTGGCAGGAACGTTATTTATTGGCCAAACCACGGGCCAATGTTTGCACAATAGCCTTTCGTATGCTTATCTGCACGGTCTTGTTTAATATCTGGACTTAGAGGTTGATCAAAGGCAACGCCTGTTAAAACAAGACTGCACTAATTAATAGCTGAAAAATAAAGGGAATGATTATACCAAAAATGTAAGAAGAGCCCTGGCGGGTCGGGCCAAAGGCTCATGAATGGGGTAACTGTGCCCCTGAAGGACCAGGTGCGCAGCCTGGGAGTCATTTTGGACTCACAGCTGTCCATGGAGGCGCAGGTTAATTCTGTATCCAGGGCAGCTGTCTACCAGCTCCACCTGGTATGCAGGCTGAGACCCTACCTGCCCGCAGACTGTCTCGCCAGAGTGGTGCATGCTCTAGTTATCTCCCGCTTAGACTACTGCAATGCGCTCTACGTGGGGCTACCTTTGAAGGTGACCCGGAAACTGCAATTAATCCAGAATGCGGCAGCTAGACTGGTGACTGGGAGTGGCCGCTGGGACCACATAACACCAGTCCTGAGAGAACTACATTGGCTCCCAGTACGTTTCCGAGCACAATTCAAAGTGTTGGTGCTGACCTTTAAAGCCCTAAATGGCCTCGGTCCTGTATACCTGAAGGAGCGTCTCCACCCCCACCATTCAGCCCGGACACTGAGATCCAGCGCCGAGGGCCTTCTGGCGGTTCCCTCACTGCAAGAAGCAAAGCTACAGGGAACCAGGCAGAGGGCCTTCTCGGTAGTGGCGCCCGCCCTGTGGAACGCCCTCCCAGCAGAGGTTAAAGTGATAAACAACTATCCTACATTTAGAAAATACCTGAAGGCAGCCCTGTTTAGGGAAGTTTTTAACTTGTGATTTTGATGTATTTTAATATTTGTTGGAAGCTGCCCAGAGTGGCTGGGGAGACCCGGCCAGATGGGTGGGGTACAAATAAAAAAATTATTATTATTATATCATTCTCACAGTGGCCCACCAGATGACTATGGGAAGCCTGCAAGCAAGGCACGACGGCAATAATTTTCCGTTCATGATCCTCAGCTGTTGGTATTCAGAGGCACATTGCCTCTGACAGTGGAGGCAGGCATAGCTGTTGCAGCTAGTCGCCATTAATAGCCTTTGTGACATGCTCCCTCAGTGAAGATGGGAGAAGGGCAACATGACCGTGTCTGAGGAGATTTAATCTTGCTCATAGATAATTCTGGAATTCACCTTATGTGGTAGAGTATATAATCTTGATATTTGGTTTCCCATGACAACTTATTCCCCGAGTGAGGTATAAATCAAAGTTGGGACACAATGGAAGCGGAAACTGTATTTTATTACCACTCACTCAAAGAGGGATACAGCTTGGCAGCTTCACTCTCAAAGGCACAGCCCTTGTTTTCTGCCCGAAACCCTGCTCCAGGTTTAAACAAGAACTTTACCTGGAATTATCCACTACAGAACTGTTTCTGTTACAGCTATCTCCCCCAGGGACGACTATGTGCTTTTACTCTTCCCGTAAAAGCACCTCTAGGCCCTTTCTGAGGAAATTAAACAGGTTTATCCTGCCTGACAAACCCCTAAGAATGCCTAGCTATTTCCGTAGCCAGACCCTATATCTCCATTAAACTGTCAAAATTCTCTCCTTATTGGTCATTTCTCCTCCCTGCCATGACTGGGACTGATACCCAGCCTTCAGAACTGTGGTGGTTACTGAATTTGTGGTTGTATTTTAATCTGTATTTACTGTTGCTGGGTTTTTTTTTTTTTTGTAAACAACAACAACAATTGGTTCAAAATTTAGATTATTGGATTGTTTTCTAAGGTTGTAAACCACCTTGGGTTGGCATGGAAGGTGGCATATAAATGCTCAAAAATAAAAAACTGCATTAGTTTTAATATATTTTAAATGACTTGAGTATCTCCTACAAGGTCTCTCAGTTCCTGCTCCAGTAGCACTTTGGGGACTGGCTGGATTTCTGCTACCTGCACTCACTGTGCCTAACTATGGGGGCCACACTCCACTTCCACATCCTCAATGGGTCACAACACCAAAGGGGGGGGGGAGAAACAGGACCTGCATGCCAGAGAGCACCATATGAGTCAGAGCAGACAAGAAGGATACTGACAAGCTGGAATGTGTCCAGAGGAGGGCAACCAACATGGTCAAAGGCCTGGAAACGATGCCTTATGAGGAATGGCTTAGGGAGCTGGGAAGAGAAGGTTAAGGGGTGATATGATAGCCATGTTCAAATATATAAAAGGATGTCATATAGAGGAAGAAGAAAAGTTGTTTTCTGCTGCTCCTGAGAAGAGGACACGGAGCAATGGATTCAAACTACAAGAAAGAAGATTCCACCTAAACATTAGGAAGAACTTCCTGACAGTAAGAGCTGTTCGACAGTGGAATTTGCTGCCAAGGAGTGTGGTGGAGTCTCCTTCTTTGGAGGTCCTTAAGCAGAGGCTTGACAGCCACCTGTCAGGAATGCTTTGATGGTGTTTCCTGCTTGGCAGGGGGTTGGACTGGATGGCCCTTGTGGTCTCTTCCAACTCTATGATTCTATGAAATACCCATACAAAAGTGGTCCCCCACCCCACCCCACTTGAAAGAAATATTTCAAGACCAGGATTGCACTACAGCTGTCTGCCTGAAGATTTCTGACAAAAATAAGCAATTTTCATTGGCATGCTGTGTGCATTTCATGCTAGAAAACACAGGAGAAAGAAATCCCAGAATTTCTTTAAAAATCCGTAATTCGGCAACCTATCTAAGTTATGTGAATGACTAGGGTTTGCTCCACTCACCAACTTCCCTTCCATCACCCTAGCGCTTCCCCTTACTACCCCATGCAACTGTTAAGCTCGTTATTCACCTTCCCAACCCCATTTCGGAAGCCCTGCCTTGCACCTGTTTTTCATGTTCACCTCATGCCCATGCTTTCCTCCTTCCTTTTGTGCAACTGCCCTTGTGCAAAAACGAACCCCGTGGGCAGCCTCCTGCAGCTTCCTTCTCCCACACATTGAAACTACTATGTACCCTTCCCACCTTCCGCCCAATTATGAAACCACCATTCCCTTCTGCTCATAATAAGCCACGATTCATTTTTAAACTTCAGCAAAGAATGTTGAAGGCCTTGAGGCTCGCTGATAACGGAAGCTTGGATAACAACATTGTCTTCCGTTAATTGTAGGCTAATAGATGCCGTTTCTGTGTCAGGGCAGTGCTTCCTTGAGGCAAGAGATCTAGATTGTATAAAACTTAGCTAAGACCCATTTAATTGGGTGGGAGAGGGTAGGGGAAGGGCAGAGGAAACTGTCTGGAAAAACCTTTCGTCACAGTTCTTTATAAAAGTAGGGCAAAAGGAGGGTGATGGAACCCAGAGAGAAGGAAACACAAACTACTTTGGATAGGCACTGAAATAAGCGTAACTGCACTGCCATGATCAGAGATAGGCACAATGTTATGATATTTGTCTTGCTTGCTACTGAAGAGAGGAGGGATTTCCTGGAGAGTGGCTTATCTTAGTTTCAAACTTCAGGTGCTATTATAACCCATCCTGGTCTGATCATGCCTACTGAAGGCAGAGTCTCTCTCTCTCTCTCTCTTTTGAGGATCCTTCAAACATTTCTTCCATGTGCATAATGAATGGCCAAAGGAAGATACAGGATTGCACCTGCTGGTCTTGACCTTCCTCAACCTCCAGGTGTTCAGTGGAAGCATGTGAAAGAGGTGTGGGGAATCTGTACAAGTGCAGCAGTGTGAAAAGCATGTGCACCTGTGGATGTGAAATCTGGACATGTGCAGTGTGTGAAACCTACCTGCACAGATCCTGTCATGCAATCGCCAACCCTGCAGATTAGGGGATTCTGCTCAATGCATGGAGGGTGGGAGCGAATATATCAGGATAAGTTGTGTTCCTGTCTTTGTTTTCAAGGAGTGGGCTAACCTCACCTTCCAAATTCATATTTGTCTACAGTTTCCATTTTGATTCTTGTTTCCCCCCCTCCCCCTTGGCGATTCTAATAAAATTGTAACTCATTTGCTCTGATTAGTGTGAGAGAAGCAACACAAATGAATAAAGAAACACAGTAACAGACCAGTAAAAAGTCACTTACTGCTCTATTTTTGCTAAATAATGTGGCAATCAAAAGGCATTGGGGCAAAATTAAAAATTGTTAGGAAAGAGGTGCCATTCTCAAAGGTTAATGTTCCATGCAGACTACTGGTCCATTTATCTCAGTAGTATCTGCACTGACTAAGTTGCAGGGGCTCTCTGGGGTTTTCAGACAGAGGTATCCCCCTAGCTCTACCTGGGATTAAACTTGGCTAGGTCTGCATACAAAACATGGGCTCCATGTGTTGATTTAGTAAGGAGTTTCCATTTAAGCCTTCTTTTAAGACAGCAGGGAGTAATGGAAGTCAGCCCATAAAAAGTGATAGGCTATGGTTGTTGCATCTTGCTATGGTTGTTGCATCTTGCTTTTGAGTAAAGCACTGGTGAGCTACTTCTGCCTTGATTCTCGGACACAACACTCTCCCCTCAGCCAATGTCAGATGGTATTCTGCCCATCTTCTAAGAGCTAAGAGTGGGTGGTTTGCTGCAAACTGGCAAGAGTTCCCAACTCTCTCTTAGTTCAAGATTAGAAAGCAAAACTGAAAGGTCTGTCGGCTGTCTTTGTGTTAAGGCTGATCTCTTAGCTTGAGTATTCCTAACTTGTACAATATCCACATTAACTGGGTGCCTTTGACTAGGTCTTTGTAGCGGTCTCCTGGAGACCATTTTTTAAAAGTTAACTATAGGCACAGATTTGTATATACAGTGTGATATGAGTCTATTACTCATGGGGTACAATAGGCAATTGACTCCAGTCCTCCAAACACACACACACACACACACACACACACACACACGGACCTTGATGTACTTGGAAAAAACAAAGTAGATCTCATAAGCCTGAAGTCTGCCCACCCATGGTCTAAGAAGCCAAGATCAAAGTCCTTAGCAAATCCGCAGGCTGAATCCTACCAATACTACCACTATCTTTTGGTTGCCACAAGACTTTTTGACGTATCATTGCTTGTTTTTATAACTTGGTCTGCTCTATCCAGTCCACATTCAAAGCCATCACTGAACCCATGTGAGAATTTCATGAATCATTAATCACAACTCCCTATTCATCATCCTATGGGCAAGCATTCATCAACTGGGAAAAACTACGGCCTTCCTTAAAATTAAAGATAATGAATGCCATCTCCTCACAAGGTTAGCACTTTCCCAGCACTTTGATAAATACCATTTTAAACTGGGTCTGGGGAATCGGAACTGCAATATATCAAAGTCAGGCATAACCACAGGCATCTCAAATCTAGTTCACTCTTCGGTGTTTTCCAAGCCCTGCAACTGGAGATCCTGTAGAAAGAACCTTCTGTATTCTGTCAGCCTCAAATACTTTCCAGTGCTTTGCTGTAAAAGGCATCTAGCAATTTGATGATGAGCCCTAAATTAAAGTGGAACACCCTTTGCTACTTATTGATTGATCCTATATTATAAAGAGCAAGTGTCCCTGCTTTTCCGTGTGTCACGGAAGTGCGTTGTGCGCATGTCACACGGGGACGCAGGGATTGGACAGCTCTACTGTCCCCCCCCAACAGGGACGCAGGCCGGAAGTCAGTGGCGGCGCACACGCAGTGTCAGTTGAGGCAGCACCGCCGCCTTGCACGGAGCCTCGCCAGCCAAAGCGCGGGGGAAGCGCCGCTTTGCGGCGCTCCCGCCGCCACGCCTCGGATCCGGCCGCCACCGCCGATCGCCCTCCTCCTCCCCGCAGCAGCCGCCAACGCCGCTGCCTCGGCCAGCCGCGCTCCCACCGTGACGGTCACCGTCAGGGCCGAGCCGCCGCCGGGCACCGCCATGCCCCGCTTCGCCCTCAGCCCGCCTGCCTCACGAAGCCCACGCCGAGTGCAGCCCTCCGGCGCCGGAAACTGCCGGCCAGGGAGGCCCGAGGAGGCGGGGAAGGAGCAGGAGGAGGAGGCGGCGGCGGCGCTGCGGCTCCGAGGGAGGAGCGGGGCATGGCCGCTCTCGCCCGGCCCGCTCTCCGTGGAGACGCTGGACGTCGCTGACGTCGCTTCCTCGGGCGCCGCTTGCAGGGCGGGCTCGGCCGACACGGGCGCCGCAGGCCCTGCGGCCAGGCAAGGGGCCTTCAACCCCACGTCTGCCGCCACCGCTGAGTTCTCCGCTTCGCCCATGGCCGCCGCCGCCTTCTCCTCCACGGAGAACGAGCCGGGCGACAGCGGAGCGTCCCCTGTCGGCCTCCCTCCCTGAGGGAAGCGGTAAAGGGGGTGCCCGGAGGCCCCCGAGGTCCAGGTGGCTTGAGCGAGCGGGTCCCCCGCACCGAGACTCAAACTTCCTGCTGCTTCGTCGGCAGCTATGGAGCGGGGCCCGGCGGGGCTTGGACGGCGTCCCGGGGTGTGTGTGTCTGTGTGTGTGGAAAGGGAGAAGGAGGAGAGAGGCCGCCTCCCCCCGGGGCCAGAGAGCCGTGTGTGTGTGTGTGTGTGTGTGTGTGTGTGTGTGTGTGTGTGTGTGTGTGTAAAGGGAGAAGGAGGAGAGAGGCCGCCCCCCCCCGGGGCCAGAGAGCCGTGTGTGTGTGTGTGTGTGTGTGTTGTGTGTAAAGGAGAAGGAGGAGAGAGGCCGCCTCCCCCGGGGCCAGAGAGCCGTGTGTGTGTGTGTGTGTGTGTGTGTGTGTGTGTGTAAAGGGAGAAGGAGGAGAGAGGCCGCCTCCCCCCGGGGCCAGAGAGCCGTGTGTGTGTGTCGTGTGTGTGTGTGTGTGTGTGTGTGTGTGTGTGTGTAAAGGAGAAGGAGGAGAGAGGCCGCCCTCCCCCCGGGGCCAGAGAGCCGTGTGTGTGTGTGTGGTGTGTGTGTGTGTGTAAAGGGAGAAGGAGGAGAGAGGCCGCCCCCCCGGGGCCAGAGAGCCGTGTGTGTGTGTGTGTGTGTGTGTGTGTGTGTAAAGGGAGAAGGAGGAGAGAGGCCGCCTCCCCCCGGGGCCAGAGAGCCGTGTGTGTGTGTGTGTGTGTGTGTGTGTGTGTAAAGGGAGAAGGAGGAGAGAGGCCGCCTCCCCCCCGGGGCCAGAGAGCCGTGTGTGTGTGTGTGTGTGTGTGTGTGTGTGGAAAGGGAGGAGGAGGAGAGAGGCCGCCTCCCCCCGGGGCCAGAGAGCCGTGTGTGTGTGTGTGTAAAGGGAGAAGGAGGAGAGAGGCCGCCTCCCCCCGGGGCCAGAGAGCCGTGTGTGTGTGTGTGTGTGTGTGTGTGTGTGTGTGTGTGTTAAGGGAGAAGGAGGAGAGAGGCCGCCTCCCCCCGGGGCCAGGGAGCTCCTCCGGGGCCGAGTGCGGCCACCAATCCCCGCTACCGCCGCCGCGGCCTCATGGCCGCGGGAAGGGGGCAGCTCCGGGTGAAGGGAGGGAGGAAGGAGGTGGCGGCGCCGGCGCGGCGTCCCTGAGGGGGAGAAGGAGGCGGCGGCGGTGACCAAGGGAGGCGCGGCCGGTGGAGGGGGGGCGCGGCAGCCTGAGCCACGCCGCCCGCCTCGGCGGGAGGCCGCCCACCCTCTCAGCCCTCGCGTGGCTATCTAGCGCCCGTTATTAACGGGCTTAATTCACTAGTTTAACAATAATTACACACTGCTTGACTGTACAGTGGTACCTCGGGTTAAGAACTTAATTCGTTCTGGAGGTCCGTTCTTAACCTGAAACTGTTCTTAACCTGAGGTACCACTTTAGCTAATGGGGCCACCCACTGCCACCGCGCAATTTCTGTTCTCATCCTGAAGCAAAGTTCTTAACCCGAGGTACTATTTCTGGGTTAGTGGAGTCTGTAACCTGAAGCGTCTGTAACCTGAAGTGTCTGTAACCCGAGGTACCACTGTACGTGAAATGACTAAGTGGATTACAAAAAAAGTAAAACAACCATTAAAATTGTTAATAAAAAGACGAAGTTCCAAAATTCGAAAACTCAAAACAGAATTAAAACTAACAATAACTAAAGCACATGTTGACATTTACATATCAGGACAGACCTGCCTGAACAAAAACGTTTAGCAGGCAAGTTCCAAGTATAGAGGCCGATTTCTTATAATTACATAACAAATATTGTCTGGCAGCTGTTCTAGTTGCCAGTGTTTATTTTCTTTTTAACTTCCTCCACTGAACAATTTTTAATCCCTGGAGGATGACAACTCGGCCTAATGGCTTTGTATTTTGCTTTGTATTTATAGAGATTTTGTTTTTATTTGGTTATTCTTAGCTACTCTGAGCTTTTAAAGGAAAGTTGGGATATAAATGCTTTAAATGAATGAAACAAATCACCACACAGGACACAGGCCAACACACACCAACAGGGCCACAGTTGGACTCCCAACTGCTCCTGATACCAACCAGCCATAGCTGTCAACTTTCGGATTTGAAAATAAGGATTTTTTCAAACTTTCGGATTTGAAAATAAGGGATGCCGCGAAAGCGGTGCAATGGCACCAAGCAGCCTCGCCACCCTGAGCTCCAGAGGCTGTGCGCGAACGGGTGAGTGAAAGAGCGAGTGCGTAGATGGCAGGCAGCTGTCTGTCTGGTTGGGCATGAGGGTCTGGATGCACAAGGCATGCAAGCTCCGCCCCCCAGTCGGTCTCAGACTCCTTATTGGCAGCCAAGCAATGCAGCTGAGGAGCCTCCCTGACCGGCAGGGAGGGAGAGGAGCTGCTTCCTTTGAATTCCGGGAAATTTAAGGGATATCAACAATCCGGGATAGCAGCGGGAAACGGAATTGGAATAAGGGAGTTTCCCGCAAAAAAAGGGAGGGTTGACAGCTATGCAACCAGCTCACCAGATACAGGAACCATGCTGAATTGGAAGGTTTTCCAATGCGCTTCAAATGCAAACTGAATTCACGGATAGTATCTGATTAGTGCACTGGAGAATGCTTAAAGTCCCTGCAACTGAAAGGGGTGAGAAGGTGCCGTGCGTGTCTCTGTCTTGCTCTTGGTGTGTTACTAATCAAAACGATTAAAATGGGATGGCCGAGATGGAGGAGAATCGTGTATTTATTCTCAACCTTCCAATACACTCCTTGACTTTGAGATATATTTAAGGCTGCAGAATCATCCGCCAACGGAAGAAGGAAGAAATAAAAGAGACAACAGAGTCAGTGCTGGCAATGCATTCAAAGAGAGGCACACAAAGCAGAGAGGACAAATAGCTGTTTGGGATTAGGTGGTAATTTAATATGTCTTGCCTGCACCCATCCCAATGCAGCTAGACTTAAAACAGGAGTAGTAAACGTGATGCTCTTTGGAAGTTGTCAGATTCATAGAATCACAGAGTTGGAAGGGACTCCGAGAATCATCTAGTCCAACCCGCTGCCATGCAGGAATGAATCCCTCACCTTTGGCCATGCTGGCTGAGGCTCATGGAAGCTGGAGCCCAACAACATTTTGGGGGGTGGGGTGGGGAGACAATCATGTTGGCTACCGCTGGTTTAAAACAACAACTAATGCAGAAACTGGCTGATGCAACATTCCCGATATCCTAACCATGGATATCCCTCTATATCTCTTGAACGAATACCCACCTGCATTACCTTTTCTCTTTTTTCCAGGGCAACACTACATGCAGCAATGCTAGTCTATCCGTGTTGCAAAACCATGGCTAGCATTAACACTGATGTCCACGTACACCATGGTTAACTCTGACAGGGGAGAAATTCATGCAAAAGGAGGACAAACGAAAGGGATGGAGGCTGCAACCTGGTGGTGCATCACCCAGTGGCTCATATAACAATTGTGTACTTTTTCATGAAAGCACCAAATATGTACCATTTCTTTTAATACATGGTGACCATTTTCAGATATTGAGGCATATGGTATTGCACATATATGCACACGTACAGCCAATTGAAATGTATTGATGTTGCAAATTTGGGTGATTTATGAATAAGTGCATGACCACTGAACAGGGCAGCTATGCCAGTCACATTAGGAAGAATCACTTCTCCTTGCAGAAGGCAAGCATCATTTACCATGTAATTATAAAACATTTGCAAAAGCAAGTTTTTCAAAGGCGTAATGACCAAGACAGCAAGTGTAGAAAGGGAATCTTAAAAGACTGGATTCTGTCCTACCTTTACCACCCACTTACACTGTGATCTTTAGCAACTGATTTAAATGAGACTTCCTATTTTGAGAGCAGGGTTGGGTGCTAAATAATACATCCCGAGACTGAATTCCAAAAGCATACAGTGTGCTGCTTACTGCAGACAACAGGAATGTAAGCTGTCAAGTGATTTGAAGCCTGCTGCAACACCCCCCCCAAAGTAAAGGCACATTTCGCCATCTTGTCTCCCACACCCTGGCCAAAAATGGTATCTTGGTTTTCATCTGAAAACTGAGAATAAATGACAGCACTTCACCTCCCAGAGTTGCTTTGAAGATAAAAATCAATAGCGTTTGCAAAACACTCAGCTGCTCATTTCTTTTATGTCAATGAATGGAACTCGGGAAGTTAATAAAATTGCCGTTGAGTGAAGAGATTGGCTCCCTTTTGTATGGGAGGCTAAATACAGGATTTAGAATCCTAACATTGGACAACGTTGACCTTTACCATGAATTACATAATGTGAGTGTGTGTGTATCTGTGCGCGAATATCTGTGTGGTCTAGCGGAGAGACTATAGATAGGGAGAAGACCAAGTTCAATTCCATGTTTAAGACATAAATCTACTTGCACACTGTGGGACGTGGGTGTCTACATACTATTTGCAACCTGCTATTTCTATCTTTGTTTTGAACATATTGAGGAAAGTCCCATTGCGGGTTGCCACTTGGCCATAATTTTACAAACTAGAATTACACCTTCTCAGCCAGCTGTTGGAGCTAGAAGTGTTAAAAGTTGGTCCAGTAAGGGGGGCGAGGATGCCAGCCCAACCCACTCTTGCTGTCATGGCGCAAGAATGAGCAACAAGGCATCACATGGAAGCAGCGCCCTTAGCTGTGTCCACGGATGCAATGTTCAAAAGCATGCGCTATGAAAGCGTGTGCCGTGCTGCTGTCCCATGTACTTGGAGAGAACTGCATTCATGTGTCTGCCTGCCTGATGCTGTACAGGCAAAGCAGCCAGTGCAGAATAGATGTCAAGCATCTCCCACCCAGGAGAATTCATCATTAGAAACATTCACAGGAATGCAGGAAGCTACCCTAGACCATATGTGGTGCGTGTGGCGCTGTGGGTTAAACCACAGAGCCTAGGGCTTGCTGATCAGAAGGTCGACGGTTCGAATCCCCGCAATGGGGTGAGCTCCCGTTGCTCGGTCCCTGCTCCTGCCCACCTAGCAGTTCGAAAGCACATCAAAGTGCAAGTAGATAAATAGGTACCGCTCTGGCGGGAAGGTAAATGGCGTTTCCGTGTGCTACTCTGGTTTGCCAGAAGTGGCTTAGTCATGCTGGCCACATGACCCGGAAGCTGTACGCTGGCTCCCTCAGCCAATAAAGCGAGATGAGCGCCGCAACCCCAGAGTTGTCCGTGACTGGACCTAATGGTCAGGGGTCCCTTTACCTTTACCCTAGACCATCTAGTTACAGGTAGATAGAGTGTGCATGCACACGAAAGCTCATACCAGGAACAAACTTAGTTGGTCTCTAAGGTGCTACTGGAAGGAATTTTTTTATTTTGTTCAGTGATGGCTAACCTTGACACTCCAGATGTTTTGGGACTACAACTCCCATCATCCCTGACCACTGATCCTGTTAGCTAGGGATAATGGGAGTTGTAGTTCCAAAACATCTGGAGTGTCAAGGTTAGCCATCACTGGCCTAGACCATCTAGTTCAGTACTGTCAGTGGATCTCTGGGGTTTGGGGCAGGAGCCTCTCCCAGACATACCTGGAGATGCTGTGGACTGATTCTGGGGCCATCTGCTGGGAAGCAGATACTCTAGCCCTGAGCACCAGCTCATCTTCCTTGCCATTTATTCCATGGTTCTCTCAGACACGCAGTACCTGTTTAAGGAAGGGACCATCGCTCAGTGGCAGAGTGGAGGTTCAACCCTTGGCATCCCTCATTAAAGAAAGAAAGACCAGGCAGCTGGTGATGGGAAAGGCTTTCTGCTTATAGCTAGGCTCGAATAGGTGAAGAAACAATCTGGGCCAGTAGAAGGTGGCTTCCTATGTTCCTATATATTCCCTTGCTCAAGAGGATGCTACCAGCCTTGGCAGACAATCTGCAATGTAGAATTAAAGGTTCTGCAGTACACTCCATAAATCTGTAGAGGCTAAGAAGCACCCCCTCCACAATGACTTGATGCAAGGCACCAGAATTTAGGAAAATGAATGGTGGCAACCGTTAGCCACATGCAAGGATATAGCACATACCTTGCAAAAACCTTTATGGCAGGCCTCCACAAGTTGCAATGTAGCAAACAGACTGCGGTCCAGACACAGCCAGCCATATATTGTCACCTGCCAGGTGCTTGGGCTTCTGCCCCCACCACAGATTTTGCAGTCTCCAAAACTGAAGTCCCTAGCAGGCCACCAAAAGAAGGGGGGGGGACGCAGGGCCAATTCTATTGTTGGGCAAAGTGAGGCAGCCATCTCAAGCAGCAAAATTTTGGGAGGATGGAGCTGTGTGAGCCCCCACATACCCTACCCAAGACAGCCCACTGCCCTCTGGTGGAGTGGAAGGCACTGTCCCGTCAGCAGTGTTGAAGTAAGATGCAGTTGCCAGTCTTTTCAGTTTCTGTATAAGGAACGGGAAAGGCACCATTTTGAAAATATCTTGAGCCAATTCTGCTGGTTGGTTGTGTTCATTATGATGGGCAACAGGTTTTTGAGGCCTGTTCTCAAATTTCTCTACTGTTGATTTCATACTTGAATTATTCGAAATAAGAGGATTGGGTGTGTATTTAGCACTTTTCTGGCTCTCATACAAAGCACAAGGAAGCAGAACAACGGAGAAAAATTATGATCACCCCATCCAAAGGTGATGTGGTGAGCAGAAGAAGCGTTTTAAGGATGTGGCCCACCAAACATCCTACAGAAATAATTCAGAACAGCAGAAGAAATGCCTGTTAGGTAACTTTTGTGAACAGAGAAACCTTTGACAAGTAACAAAAGCCTCTGTATTTATTTGAAATCGACTCCCCTGTAAGGAAGTCAGTATTTATCCTCATACATATAGGGAGGGGGAAGAGAATATATGAGGAGAAAGGCAAGACTGCTTAATGAGTCTTGCTTTGCCTAAGATAATAAAGGTGAGCTTTTGGACTGGGGAATCAAATTCTTTATCACACTACACAAACTCTCTTTTTCAGTATCCGTGGCAAAGGAGGGATAGTTTAAATCTGGTTTTCCAACCTGGTGCCCAGATGTTTCCGGTTACAACTCCCATCTGTTTCCGCCAGCACAGCTTCCTGTGGCGGATGGGGGTTGTATTCAAAACATCTGGAAGACACCAGGTCAGGAATGGCTGGCTTAACAGCTTTTCTTTTCTTCTCTTCTCTTCTCTTTCTCTTTCTCACTCACCCAAGTACAACTTTGTGCTTATCAGCCAAGTTGTCTGCTCAGTTTAAAATTCATTTTTAATTCTCCTCACCCTCCACCAACTCTGTCTGCCCTTGGCAATCTACGTACTATAAAGCAACGTGTGTATGACTGACAGGAGGTCACTGGCTGAAAAATGGAACACAGCACCTTAGAGTGCCTAGATTCACTGTTTAATTTATTATCCCTCTCCCCCCTCCCTGTTCTAGACTCTGGTCCACTTTTTAATCTGGGGTCAGTAATTTAAAGACCTAGCCTGGAAAAAGAGTTCTGTATCCACGCACTGGAAAATATTTCAGAATGTTCTTCTGCCAAAAGGTATAGGATGACGTAGAGTCAGATTTAAGTTTCAGCTAATGCTGCTTGGAATCAAAAGAAGGAGACAAGTATGTGTGGGTGGGTTTGTTTGTTTTTTGATAGCTACTCCGTAACAAACCTAAATAAATCTTTTCCAGGTTATGCAAGCATCCCATTTTAAACTTTTTGGGTGGCCACCATGTCCTTTGCTGGCCTCCTCCCCCCCCCCCCACATATTTGATGGATTGTACCAGGCGCCAGTTTCTGTGGAGCAGCCTCAATTTGAATCCATCCATTTCTGCCTTCAGACTTTCGGTGAAAATGCAGTGGTGGGGGGCACATCCAAGAAGACACGCCTTCAGGACATCCATTTCTTTTAATGCCATGGAACCCCTGTTCATGTTAAAAGTGTATTCTCCCTTTTAAAATTCTCAGTGTTCACTCATAGGGGAGTGTCCTGGCTCCGACTCTTGGACACAATGCTTTATGCATTGAAGTAGCACATATACGTTCTTAATAGCTATAATAAGTACCGCTCCATAAGACGCACCTCAAAATAAGACGCACCTAGTTTTTAGAGGAGGAAAGGGGGAAAGTCCTGTTTTTTTGAAGATCAGCTCAAAGTGGTGCAGCTTCTTTTGCAAAGGGAAAAGCCCTGTTTTTTTGAGGATCAGCTCAAAGTGGTGCAGCTTTTTTTGCAAAGGGAAAAGCCCTGCTTTTTTGAGGATCATCTCAAAGTGGTGCAGCTTTTTTTGCAAAGGGAAAAGCCCTGCTTTTTGGAGGATCAGCTGAAAGTGGTGCAGCTTCTTTTTCAAAGAGGAAAAGCCCTGTTTTTATGGGGTTCAACTCACAGTTTGCAGGTTCTAGTCCTACAGGAAAGGGAGCCATTTCTACAGCTTCCAGACAGATAATCTAATCAGCCAGTCACATGTCGCTGGGGAAACAAACAGCCTCCCTCTACAACTGAAACCTGGGCAAGGGGGCGGGGCTGGAAAGGGAGTCTTATCTCTCTCCCTGATGGCTTTCTAAACAGCTGTTCAGCGGCTTCCTTTCAACACCCTCTTCTCTCTTTGTAAAAAAAAAAAGAGCACAATCTGCTTTTGGCCCCTAGGCAATTTGGCTCCAGGGACCATGCATTCGCTCCATAAGATGCACAGACATTTCCCTTTACTTTTTAGGAGGAAAAAAGTGTGTCTTATGGAGCAAAAAATACGGTATACACCTGAACAGTCAAGGAGATTCTAGAGCAGGTCACCACCTTAAGTACAGCCTATACGGTGGCCAAGCAGGGCATCAATGAGCCACCTGCTTCTGCAGTTTCCTTTGGACTGAAAAACACCTGAGAGGCCATAACCTTTCAGCTTTAGTGGCTCACAATTTGTGCATGCCTGATGTCCTATGGGGAAAATACCATTATGAAAAACCACCTGTCTCTTCCCTGCCCCTAGCTAGGAAGGGCTGATGCTTTAAAAACATTCAATTTCCCTACCAGTGACCAAACTATATGCACACGTCATTCTTCGTTGCCTCCATGGAAAACTCAAATTCACTTTCTCCCATGAATATTCTGTTAAAAGTACGACGAGGGAAGACATCAGCAGCAAGGACTTCAAGGTCTATGGATTGGAAAATTTGTTTTCTGCCAGCACTGAGTTCGTCCGGCTTCTAGAATATGATGGATGGATAACTGCTGGTGCGTGATCTCAAAAGTTTCTACCTCACTGGCTGACTTTACCAGAAAGAAGTCAAATGCAGATGCTGGGGAAGAATCAACTTGAATTTGTATACCTTTTTCAGGATTTGTACCAGCCGGCTACAAGATGACACAAAAAATAACAAAATCTAAGAATTAGTTCCACACCATGAATCCATACGGTGCAATCCACATAAAAATAAGTATGGTCAAGTAATACTTCAGACTTCAATTCTCCATTCAGCTGCAAATAATTATCAATTCAATTATCCATTGCAATGGCCCTGTGAGATTCCCATATTGACTCTGGGAGACAGTGGGGAGATATACATCAGGAAGTTCCACTTTACGGTTCTCACAACTGAAAATAAGCCCTGAGTATCTTAAAGCATTTTCTTTAAGAAAGAAAGAAAACCAAATTTCCTTTTTGGGGGGGAAGGCACAGACGGCCACATTCCCTTGTGGGAAACCTTCAAGGATCTGCATGCCAAGGGTGAGCTTGGCCAGAGGCAAAAATGATCTGAGTAATAGATGCAAATTTGTATAGTAGGCTTTCGGCCGTGCAAAACTTAGAGGTTTATATATACAGTCATACCTTGGTTCTCGATCAAAATCCGTTCCGGAAGTCAGTTCGACTTCCGAAATGTTCAAAAACCAAGGCGCAGCTTCCAATTGGCTGCAGGAGCTTCCTGTACTCAAGCAGAAGCCGCATCGGATGTTCGATTTCCAAAAAACGTTCGAAAACTGGAACACTTACTTCCGGGTTTTCGGCGTTCAGGAGCCAAAACATACAAGTGCCAAGGCATTCGAGAACTAAGGTACAAACACACACCTCTTCATCCTCCATGCAGGCAAGCAATGGCCATTAACACAGTTGAAAGGCACATTCCAGCCAGGCAAGAACACTTGCGGAGGGTGTGGAGCAGAGTCTGTGAGGGGTGTGGTTTGGGTAAGGGGCATGGCAGTGTTCGAAACTTGTGACCGAGTAAAGAAGCAGGGGCACCAGGATGGCGCCTGACGTCTCCACCATCTGGGGATCGTTGGATCTGGACTGTTTTCACACGCAAATACCCCTCGCTGTAGAATTCTATCTGCTATGTTTTATCTGCACAAACGGACTGAATTTCTCGAACCAAAATGCTTTTTCTGTGCAGCAGGAGCAGGAGCAGCGAACAACATTATAGCTAATTGTTGTCGCTTGCCTTTACTCACCCCACCCTACTCACAAGTTGTGAGCAATAGCATTACATTAGGAATGGTCTGTGTCACCATTAAGAAAAAGAGGTAGGAATAGGCCAAAATATATATGGACTGTCCCTGGATCAAGTGACTTTTCTTCTTTGAGTCCTTAACTTTGACTCACGGTAGTCATCTGAACTAGCCAGATGTTTAACTGAGAATCAATCACAGCCAGTCCATCATTTGAAAAACAAGACTTTAAAGCCATCTGACTCCAAAATGGCAACTAGACATTCTATTCTGGCGATTGTAACCTTGGTTTAAGGAGCCATTTGGAGCCTAGCTTATGGATCTGAATTTCTAACACTGGTCCTGAGGGCAGGGGCGTAGCAATGGGGGGGCGGGGGGGGGCGGGCCGCCCCGGGTGCCACCCTGAGGCAGGGTGACACTTTGGGCGCTTAAAAAAAAAATTAAAAAAAAAAAATTTTTTTTTTTAAATTTTTTTTTTTTTAAGGCTATTTTCGGCAATGCCGGGATGGACCTGCAGGGGCGCCAGCGAGGAGCGGTGTCACCCCCCCCCTCGCTGGCCGCCCCTGCGGCTCCGCCCCGGCAGTGCCGAAAAGAGCACCCCCCCTTCCAGCGGCTTTTCCCGCCGCTGGCTTGCAGAGCCGGGGAATGGAAAGGGGCGGGCCAGCGCGGAAGGGTGACACCCCTCCTCGCTGGCCCGCCCCTCTCCCTGCCCCGGCGCACCAAGGGGGGTGACAGGCGGCGGCTTCGGGAGACTCTGCAGAGCCCCCCGAAGCCGCCGCCCGTCAGGCATCCCTTGGTGCGCCGGGTGGCTGCTCGTGCCGCCCGGCGCACCAAGGGGGGTGACAGGCGGCGGCTTCGGGAGACTCTGCAGAGCCTCCCGAAGCCGCCGCCCGTCAGGCATCCCTTGGTGCGCCGGGTGGCTGCTCGTGCCGCCCGGCGCACCAAGGGGGGTGACAGGCGGCGGCTTCGGGAGACTCTGCAGAGCCTCCCGAAGCTGCCGCCCGTCAGGCATCCTTTGGTGCGCCGGGCGGCTGCTCGTGCACGAGCAGCCGCCGCACGCACCAAGGGATGCCGGGTGCCGGCTTCGGGAGGCTCCCGAAGTTGGCGCCCGGCATCCCCGGGGGCGGGGCGTCGCGCTTTACGCGTGCGTCATGACGTCATGACGCACGCAAACGTCGCGACGCCCCGCCCCCGGGGGGTGCCTCTTGGCTTCCCGCCCCGGGTAGCCAAGAGGCACGGAACGCCCCTGCCTGAGGGCCAGCTAGAGAGGCCTGGAGGGCCGCATTCTGCGCCAAAAATTCACACACCGGGGTGGGGTGGGAGAAAAACAAGGCTGTAAGCAGCTGACAGGACAGGAGGAGCGGTAGCAAGAGGCAGGGCCTTAGGGAGAGCTCTGTGTGAAACTTGAGGACGCAGCAACCCTGAGGAGAATCAAAGAGCAGAGAATCAGGCGGTAATGCTGGCCTCTCCACATGTTTCCCAACCCAGCCTGCTTCAAGAAGGGAAAACAATCAAAAGCCTCCAAGGAGTTACATTGCTTCCTCTTATCATATGTGGGTTCAAAGGTTGACAGCAGAGGGGTTCTCATGCTAGATGGAGCTAACTGACTCTCTCATTATTATATAGAATCATAGAACCATAGAGTTGGAAGAGACCACAAGGGCCATCCAGTCCAATCCCCCTGCCAAGCAGGAACACCATCAAAGCATTCTTGACAGATGGCTGTCAAGCCTCTGCTTAAAGACCTCCAAAGAAGGAGACTCCACCACACTCCTTGGCAGCAAATTCCACTGTCGAACAGCTCTTACTGTCAGGAAGTTCTTTCTAATGTTTAGGTGGAATCTTCTTTCTTGTAGTTTGAATCCATTGCTCCGTGTCTGCTTCTCTGGAGCAGCAGAAAACAACCTTTCTCCCTCCTCTATATGACATCCTTTTATATATTTGAACATGGCTATCATATCACCCCTTAACCTTCTCTTCTCCAGGCTAAACATACCCAGCTCCCTAAGCCGTTCCTCATAAGGCATCGTTTCCAAGCCTTTGACCATTTTGGTTGCCCTCTTCTGGACACGTTCCAGCTTGTCAGTATCCTTCTTGAACTGTGGTGCCCAGAACTGGACACAGTATTCCAGGTGAGGTCTGACCAGAGTGGAATACAGTGGTACTATACAGTCGCAATCTGGTAAATAAACCACCACAAGACTCGAGTGAAATGCATCTGCAACCCAACTATATTGATAGCAATGGCTCTATCAAGGAAAGGGAACTTGTGGCTCTCCGGATGTTTTTGGATTACAAATCCCATCAGCCTCAGCCAATGGTCAGGGATGAAAGAGTTGCAGTCTAGTAACATCTGAGGCCCAGAGGTTCCCCTTCCTGGGATTACCAAGCCTAAATACATGGCGCTCTAGCAGTAGCCTATTCTTTCCCATGTACCCCAACTTCATCACCCTCCTCTTCCTCTTGAGGAAAGGGCCCTCATTCTTTGTGAACTTCCATGTTAATATAAACAACAACAACACGCGCATAATTGGGTACCACTGCTTTCAAAAAAACTTCAAATAGAACCACAGAATTGTAGAGTTGGAAGGGACCAAGAGGGTCATCCTAGCCCTGCAATGCAGGAATCTTTTGCCCAACATGGGGCTCAAACCCACAACGCTGAGACTGAGAGTCTCGCGCTCAACTGACTGAGCTACCCAGTGAGAAGTGTCAGCTGAATGAATACTAGGTGAAATGGGCCAATGGCCTAACTTAGTATAGAACGGCTTCACATGGTCATAAAGTATCAGACTTCCAGTGCAATCCAAGGCATCTTTACTCAGAAGTAAGTCCCATTATGTTCAGTGGGGCTTCAACCCTTTCGTTTTCTTCTAGGTCCAGTGGTAAGGACTGCCTGAACCCTGTTCACTGAGATCATTCAGAGGAGCACTGTTAGTTGTCCCTTGTGCCATGTGCCATGGCACCTGACTAGCCTCTACTAGATGTTGGGCATTTAGTGTTGCTGGTCCCAGGCTGTGGAGCACTCTTCCAGCAGAGATTCGGAAGAAGAAGAAGAAGAAGAAGAAGAAGAAGAAGAAGAAGAGGAGGAGGAGGAGGAGGAGGAGGAGGAGGAGTAGTTTGGATTTGATATCCCGCTTTATCACTACCCGAAGGAGTCTCAAAGCGGCTAACATTCTCCTTTCTCCTTTCCCTTCCACAACAAACACTCTGTGAGGTGAGTGGGGCTGAGAGACTTCAAAGAAGTGTGACTAGCCCAAGGTCACCCAGCAGCTGCATGTGGAGGAGCGGAGACGCGAACCCGGTTCACCAGATTACGGTACTACCGCTCTTAACCACTACACCACACTGGCATCTTTGACTCTCAGGAACCTCTTGGAAGACTTGCTGACTTTTTAACGCAGCTGCTTAAAACACTTCAGACCAACCAGTTACTGGTATTTTAATGATTGCTTTGTACTTTCTTAAACGACGTTTTATGTCTCACTGCTGTATACCACCTCCTGATATTGCAGTATATAAATGGTGGTATATAACTACTTTTACAAATAAATAGAATGTTCATCTATTAGCCTTTTAAAATCAAATATAAAGACAAAGACACACACACACACACACACACACACAGTGTAACCACCTAGTACATCCCTAAAGGTGAGGCTCTGTAATGTGCCCTAGAAGATGTACATACCAGGATGATCAGTTGACGATGATATATAATTATGTGGGTTCTTTTCTTGTGTCAAAAAGCAGCTGATATGCTAATGAATATTCTGAATGGCAATGAAAGACACTTCTTTTTTTAACCTTAGACAAAGGTGGCAGGGAATGCTTTTCAGTTATTTTAATTTTTAATGTCACTTATCAGAAACCAATCTGTTGTGCATCTGAAGCTGGGGAACCTAAGTGAAAAAATGGGAAAGATCAGCTAGGGAAGAAAATGTCAATTGCTTTAAAAATATACTAAACAAAGAGGAAAGAAGACTGCAAACTTATGCACACAGAATAGTACAACACAGAGAATATGTATGTGTCTTCTGGTAGGTGGGAAGTCTTCTAGATAGGTTAGGAAAAGAAAGCTATTGAATCTGATAAATATAGCTTTTGTATCATAGCTTTTTGTATCAGGTCTGTAACATTTAGTTGTGCCCTGGCATTAGGAGTGTTTGTCACAAAAGAACTACCTACCTCCTTGGAGGGTTGATGAACATGAGGAAATACCAGGACAAACCTTACAACTGTAACACAGTATGATTTCTCCATGTGTGAGCAGCTTCTACACAGAGTTTGAGAATTGGTGCCCCTATCCATCATTTTTAGCAATTGCACTTATTAGCAAGTCACAAAAAATGATGCACATTATTTTGGAATCCATATACTTGGAAAGGGGAAAAAGAAGAAGAAGATTGCCCTTCTGTTCAGTCCAAATCATCTATATAAATACAGTACTGTGCACTACCCTAGCAACTGTTTCTATAGACAATGAGCTTTCAGATTTGAAGACCACAGCAAGGTTGGGCATCTTACCAACAAAATGTTTCTGAGATGGTAGGGATATTCCTTCTGCAGTGTCATCTGCAACAGCTTTTGCCTTTAAAACCCTAAATGGTTTTAGGACCGGAGTACCTAAATAATGGACTCCCTCCCTATTTCAGGAAGTAAACAATGTGGTTTACCTGCTGATATTGTTGGACTACAGCTCCCAGCAACCCTGAACAGTGGCCAAACGTGGTGGACAAGGCCTTTTCTGCTATGGCACTCAAGAATGTGGAACTCTCTGCTCCATGAGATTACACTATCTCCTCCTACTTAGCAAGTGTTCCATTGCTGTCTGGGGGAAAAAGTCACTTTCTGCAATGTAGATTTGTTTCAGCCCTACTATTTTTAGGTTTCATTAGTTTAAATGTTTTATTGCTGCTTCCTGTATTCTGTTGTAGTGATCTACTTATGTTTTTGATGGTACTGACTATTGGTATAAATATTCTTATTTGCTGTGGGCTCCTCCATTTTGGAGCATACACTCCTATATAAATAAATGAACTTTAAAAACTGCTCACCTCACACTCACACCCTGCAATAAACCAAGTTACTCACTTTGATGCAAGAGTTTTGCAGATTTAATAAGTAACTAAATATGTGTGATTAGAATACCAGTTATCACCGGTCTTTGTTTCAGCAAAATAGCTGCAGAGTTCAAAGTCCACAAACCAGTTTACTTACACACACACACACACACACACACACACACACACACGATTTCACCCAACGGATAATAGTTTCACCAGGAAATGATCTACATAAAGCATTTTCCACAAGGCAATTTTGTTAAAACAGACATAAATTCACTTGCCACAAAGTATTATTTATTTTGGTTAAATATGTTTCTCTTTCTTTGCAACATTCAGACATCACCATAGATAATGATTTGTTGCATCTGAGCTTTTGCCGGGGGAAAAATAAGCCACAATCCTTGGATCAGTGTTACATCCAAACCAGAAGTCATGGTTTGTTCCGCTCTAAACAAAAGGCAACCAATAAGCCAAGAAAACCTTGGCTTATCATTGTGGATTGTTTGGAACAAAACAAATCACAGTCCCTGCTTCAGAAGTAATGCTAATCTGAGGGCCATGGTTTGTTTCTCCCCAGTGTGAGCAGAAAGAAGAAAAACAGGCAAGTTGGCTTAAGCACATCAAACCATTAGCTATGGTTTACTGCAGGGCCAGCCTTATCATCAGGCAGAATGAGGCAGCTGCTTCAGGCAGCAGATGATGAGGGACTTGGAGCAGAAAGAGTTGTGTGAGTCGTACGGAGTGCCCCGTGCTCCCTAAGCTAGCACTCAAGTTTGGTGAAGGATGCTTCCCATCACCTGTGATGTCGTCAACTAGAATCTTGCTGGCTTTGGAAGGGGCCATGCATTACTTGTGACAGGAGCAAGATGGCAGTAAATCACACCGAGCAAGTTGGAGTTCACGTTTATTAGCAAGAAGAGGATCAAACACAGGAGTGTCAATGAGCACAGCAATTTTTCATAGGTCCCCCCCCATGAAGCAGTTGCCGAGACTGAAGGTCCCCACTTCCCCACAGCTGCCTAAGTCCCCTCCTCTCCAGGAGTTTCCCCAAGTAATCTGAGACTGTGCTTGTGTGAAGCTAACTTCTCCGTCCTCTTCATGCCTCTCCTGGTTCTGGGAGACCAGAAAGGGATGGAAGCTTGCCACAGCAGGAGAATATACCCATGCCTCTTCACCAGCCTGACTCATCATCCCACTCTCCTGCTTCAGTTTCTGATTCTGAACTTCTCTCTGCGACAGACTCCCCCCGCTCACTAAGCCCTGTTTTCAGCTTCCGGCATCTCCTCCCAGTCTTCTCCCTTTTCTTCCTCTGACCACACATCACCGTCCCACCACCAATCCCCTGGCTCTGAGCCTTCTTCCCCAGCTGATTCCTCTGACCATTCCTCTGCATCCAACCAGTCTGTGACATCTTGTGTTTTGACTCAGGCAGATAAATGTCTTGGACCAGCCCTGATTAACCTGATGTCTGAAAGTGGCCAAGGCTATAGCAGAATCTGCACCTGCCGTGGTAGAGCTATCTGGTGGATAAAGGCATTTCTGCCAATCTACATTACAAATATAGGAGGGATCCAGCTATCTTGTAAATATGTGTGTATATTTATTGTCTAAAGCTCAACTTCCTGCCAACATGATGCTTTGAATCCTAATTCCCCTCAGCCCTAGCCAGCATGACCAATGGTCAGCGATAAAGGGAGCCGTTGTCCAACAACATATGGAGGGCGTCAAGTGTTTTAGGGTTCCAGCTACATTGAAAGAGCTTCCAGTTTCATAGCAGCCTTATCTGGTTGGGTAGATAAACATCAATAATAATGTATTGCCTAATTTAACACTCAAACTGTGCAGGTAAGCTCTTGTTATGAAAAGGAAGCATGAGCTTATCGAAGGCCAACTTGAGCACTGGCACCAGAGGCCAAAGCTTTCATCTGCTCTGGAACGGAAGAAGCAGCAGGTGGACACTATCACAAAACATAAGGAGAAACGTCCTCACAGTATGAGCTTTGAACAGCGGCTTGGAAGGTGGTGAGCTCTCGAGCCAGCTTAGCTCAGCGGTTCCATCGACCAAAGCATTGCTTAGATCCCCTAATCGCTTCCAGCAGTTTGACACCCGCGGGCACTGCCTGGCTTTATTAGGAAAAAAAAAGGAAGATGGTGAGCTCTCCTTCACTGGAGATGTTTAAGCAGAGACTGCACGGACATTTTATTTAGTAAATATTGTTAGCTGCCTTTCAAAATAACTGTGTTTTCCCAAGGCGGCTTGCGCCCAGTGGCATAGTATGGGGAGGGCCATAGGGGCAGTTGCCCCAGGCGCAAAATTGTTAAGGGTGCAAAATTTCAGTACCCGGTGCTGCCCCGATACAGCCGCACACTTCCATCACTAGGCTCCATTGAAACGGATTCCCCATGTGAACCAGGAAGTGACCTCCCCAGGCAATGGATGATGCGGACACCGTTAGGAAGTTGAATGCGCATGCATACTCCAGTTATTTAACCCCTCCTTCACACAGCCCTGGGCTCTGGCAACCCACGCTATGCCACTGCTTGTGATGTCTGATAAAGCCAGCAAAAAATGTAGTCAATGTCAAAATAACACAATAATAATAATAAGCAGAAAACAGTACGGTCGCAACATTCTTCCAGCAAGTCGCCATAGAACAGAAACTAAATCTACAGAAACTAAGGGATGCCTTGGGCAGAGGGGTGGACTAGATGAATCAGAGAATCCCTTCCAACTCCATGACTCAGTTTTTATGAATTGTTATGTTCTTACAAGGAACTGAAATGTACCATTCTGAAGGTGCCACAATAGCTTAAAAATGCCTAATTGGGAATATATAGAGTAGACATAGCCTGCTCATGCGTTTAATAGGCTGCCTAACAAAAAGCTCAACAGGAGCAGTGTCTGTCACAGCAGCAGAAACAGCTGGATCTGTTTGAATTTGTTCCTGCAACACAGTCGTTAAAAATACAGTACTATTCTGTGGGGTCTCTCTTTCTCTGACTTCATGGATAGGAAAAGGTTTTCACAGGGAAGCTGTCATTTGCCAAGTTAGAGAAGATTCATCCACGTCTAGCCCAATGCTGTCTGCCCTGACTGGCAGTGAGGGAGTCAAGCAGAGAGTCTTACCCATTACCTGCCACCGTAACCTTTTTAATTGCCGGTGCCAGGGATTGAACCCGAGTCCATCTGCATGTGAAGCAGGAGCTCTGGTCTCCTGCTCAGCAGGCAACAGTGGAGAGAAGCAGAGGAGGACTCCATCCTAGCTTTCTATGGAAGCACTGGGTTCTTCTTCACAAAATACCTATAATACCCTGGCTCTTAGATATGCCACACTTAAGGCTGGTTCACACATGTACACGCATCCCTTGGGTTTTGGGCAGCTGGTTGCGCAAACCAACTTTGCAAAAAACAAAACAAAAACACCACTGTGTTTAAAATGCTGTGAGAGTCAAGAGAATTATCTCATTGACAGCCCATTCATGTCTGGAGATCATTAAAGTTACAGTCACCGAGTGATAAACCTGCACACAATCCTATGCGTGCTTAGTAAGAAAAAAGAGATGTCTGCATTTTTCAGGGAACAGGCCTTATTTGCATGTTCTGGATCAATAAGCACTTATCTTTAAGAGCTCACGCTTCTCCACACATTGCAATGCAGTTTGTAGCTCAGCCAAAAATGCATATTGAAAATGCATATTGTTTTAGGGCAAAAGGCATGCAAAAATGTGGTTTGTGAGTGTGCATGCATTTAGACAAGATTGCAGATTGATGCGGTAAGGACTGATTGAATGAGCAGAACCATAATAGACACAGGCTGAAAACAGACTTGGGTCATCCATTGTAACTCAAAAGTATGCCCTGTTGAGTTCAATGGAGCTTACTCTCATGTAAGTACACACAGGATGAGTGATGATGCCATGTGTTTGTGGAACGGGGTGGGAGGTTTATTGCATATATTTTTGAGGGAGACCAACTGGCTGGTTGTGAAAAAGAAAAGGGAAAGGTCCCATCCTTTGCTTTGCCCTTTGTCTTGGGGATAGAACTTCCAAAATGACAACTGGTGGGGTGGGGAGCAATCATAATTACAGCATGTCCCCAGATTTCCCACTGGCTGCCTCCTTGATGGATTCAAAGAGAAGGTTCAGAACCAGAAGCAATTTAATCATGGTCTTATAAGTACGTGTGCAGGGAGAAAAATGCCCTATAGGAAAGGCCTGTTCCTATCTAGCAGACAAAGGCATAACAAGCTCAAATAGGAGGAAATTGCCGCAGCGATGTTCCAAGTGGGTACATTTTTAACCGGGACTAATTAGACAATAAGGGACCCAGGTGGCGCTGTGGGTTAAACCACAGAACGTAGGGTTTGCTGCAGGGTGGATTTGATTTAAATCAAATTGATTTAAATCACGATTTAAATCACGATTTAAATCACTAGTCAGTAAGGCTTGATTTAAATCACTAGTCAGTAAGACTTGATTTAATGTTGTTTTTTTTTACAGAAAGACTCATTCTTGCTGGTATAATCTTAATATGAAGGTTTCATTTTTGGAATAATAAATTCTCAGAGTAATTTTTACAGTTATATCAAAAATTACTGATTTGGTTATACTACTAGAAATACATAGACAGATCATTATGAAATTATGGTGAGGTTTAATAAGTTAACTGTTTATATTTGGACAACTTTTCTGCTGTACTTTATTGGAAGGAGAAAAATAATCATTTCCTTAATAACCATTTAAACAATTTATTTAACTAAAACAATAACATGATACCATATGTATCCATGTTTGTTAATTGATGTGGTTAAACATTTTTAAAAAACAACTTAGACTGAGTTTTAGCACACTTGATAAACTTAAAACAAATGCTTATTTCCTGGTGAATAGCCTTTGGACTACAATGTAACTTAAATAGAAGACTATATTTAGAAAGATTTTTCCTCCAAAAGCATTTTATTTTAAAAATCCAATTTAAATCAAAAAAATCCGATTTAAATCAAAAAAATCCGATTTAAATCAAAAAAATCCGATTTTTTTGATTTTTTTAAAAAAATCATTGATTTTTATCCACCCTGGTTTGCTGATCAGAAGGTCGGCGGTTCGAATCCCTGCGACGGTGTGAGCTCCCGTTGCTCGGTCCCTGCTCCTGCCCACCTAGCAGTTCGAAAGCACGTCAAAGTGCAAGTAGATAAAAAGGCACCGCTCTGGCGGGAAGGTAAACGGCGTTTCAGTGCGCTGCTCTGGTTCGCCAGAAGCGGCTTAGTCATGCTGGCCACATGACCCGGAAGTTGTACGCCAGCTCTCGGCCAATAAAGCGAGATGAGCGCCGCAACCCCAGAGTCGGACACGACTGGACCTAATGGTCAGGGGCCCCTTTACCCCTTTACCTAATTAGACAATGGTTCAAAAACGTAGGGGAATGGGGTGCCTGCCTTTGCTAGGAATCTTTTAAAACTCAGGAGCTGCAGACCTATGGCAGCTCAACCTTGTCACAACCTCATGTGTTCTTGTGTTTTTGTATTGTAAGCTGCCCTGTGACCCTTGGATGAAGGCCGGCTTAGAAATTTAATAATAATGATAATGATAATAACCTCACCTCTGCAGGCTGGGAGGCCTCTTGCCAGCTCAGTAATATTTTTTTTAAAAGAAAATAAAAAATCAAGGGACACTGCGGAGAAAGCACAGACCGTTCCAGGAAGCTGCAGTATTCCAAAATGTGTTGACGTTTGGCTGTTATTGAGAAAGCAGGGAGGAAAATAATAATAATAATAATAAAGAAACGATCTTAAAATGAAATTATTCAGATTCTTCTGGGGAAAACAGATCTGTGTTTGTTTCATTAGTACTCCAAATATTTAAGAGTACGCCTGAAACATGTACTGTGTCAACTGGCCTTCAAGTCAAAGCTGGATGTCTGCCTAGGAAGCTCATGATTTGTCCAAGTTCTAGTTGTCAATTAATTACCATTACTAAGCTATTATTATAATTTCTAGAGTATAATCGACGGGCACGATGCTTTACAAAGTACAAGAGGACAGGTCCCTGCCTCAAGGAACTTACAATCTATATAATTCACTGCATGGTGGGGGGGGAGAAGAGGAGGGAGGTGAATTCAGTGGTAAACAAGGAAAGAATCTGCATTATTTCAGGAACACATGCTTAGGGTTAGACTGCAATCAGATACACACTTCTCTATGAGTAAAACCCACTGGGCTCAACGGGACTTTATTTCTGAGTAAACATGCAGTGAATTGTACTGTTAGTTACGGTATTTACAGCAGGGCAACATGGGAGGGGAGATTTAAGGGGAATGTCAAAGGCATCATTGAAAGGGGAGCTCAGAGGCAGAGGCAGCTGTCCTGCATGCAGAAGTTCCCAGGTTCAATCCCTAGCATCAGATCCCTACCCGAAACACTGGAGAGCTGCTGCCAGTCAGTGTATACAATACTGAGCTAGATGGATCCGTGATCTAACTCTCCAAATCGGTATAAGACAGCTTTCTATGTTTGAGGGGAGATCTGAAGAGAGAGAAGTGGCAACATTCAGGGGACCTGGAAAATATCTGAAAATGTTCTCCACCTCCCACATCTCATCCCCCAGCTCAAAGAGGGAATTGGTGACTTTGCTATGTGTACAGACCAACTTTTGATTTTATTAAATACTTGTATTCTGCTTCTCCAACAAAAAATGCCAAGCTCAAAGCAGCTCACAATAATCACAACAGCATTAAAAAACAACAAAGGTAAGGTAAAGGTAAAGGACCCCTGGATGGTAAAGGCAACTATGGGGTTGCGACGCTCATCTCGCTTTCAGGCCGAGGGAGCCAGTGTTTGTCCGCAGACAGCTTTTTGGGTCATGTGGTCAGCAGGACTAAACCGTTTCTGATGCAATGGGACACCGTGACAGAAACCAGAGCGCACGGAAACATCATTTACCTTCCCGCCACAGCGGTACCTATTTATCTACTTGCACTGGTGTGCTTTCAAACTTTTAGGTTGGCAGGAGCTGGGACCGAGCAAAGGGAGCTCACCCCGTCAAGGGGATTCAAACCACCAACCTTCTGATCGGCAAGCCCAAGAGGCTCAGTGGTTTAGACCACAGCGCCACCTGTGTCCCCTAAAAAACAAGCAAACACTGCAATCACTTTGCTATCAAACACAATAGTACATAAATAAAGCAAATGACAATATGCTTTATTTATCAAAACGATTCATGCAATTCTATAAAATCATAGTAATTCAAAAGATCAGAAAACACCACAATTATTCATCAAAATGATTAATACAACCCAACAGTGTCGTGGCAACTTTTCCTTTCATCTGCCTTGTGTTACTATTGCAACTTGTTGTCTACATTTCTGTCCAAACACAGCTATGGCTCACAATTTCTTTCCCAATTCTCTTGTGCTTATTTGCTCTTTAGCCATCAGCCACCAGTCGCTGCTCTGGTAGCAGATTCCCACCCGGTTTCAAGCCAATTAATGCAACCACAAAACCAGCGTTCCTTCACAACGTAGACTCAGCAAATCTGGGCAAGACTCAGCACCCAGTAAAGTGGCTGCACTTCCTCTGGGCAGCCATCTGGCAATTCAGCCTCACTTAAAGAGAGCCGCTGAGAGCAAGTTGTACTGCAAGCAGGCGAAGCACGTGGGCAGGTTCTCCAGATTGACCCAATGCGTGCCAAAATCTGCGAGGATCCGCTCAGCTGAGGTGCCAATTCAGTCCTGGAGAATTAGTCCTTGTCTGAGGACCTTCGGGGGCAGCAGGATGTCTCTGCTCCAACATGCAACCATGTTCCAGGACAGCACTGGGGAATCTCTGGCCTTCCAAATGTTGTTGGATAACAACTCCCATCTTCCCTGTTCTTATTCTAGGGCAATAGGAATGTGTCTGTACCCTGCACGGCCCCCTCAATTTGGCATGGGCCCATCATCTAGATGGGACAATTGAGAACATCTATATACCGGTAATCACTAACAATCCATCTATACCCGGGTTTCCCAAACTTGGGTCTGCAGCTGTTTTTGGACTACAACTCCCATAATCCCTGACCACTGCTAGCTAGGGATGATGGGAGGTGTATTCTAACAACAGCTGGAGGCCCAAATTTGGGAAAGCCTACGCAAACTGGATTGTATCAGTTCAGGTCTGGTGCATTTATGTAAGGATGGGGAGGAAAATTGTTCCAGTTCATGTTTAAAGGCAAATGTACCAAGTTTGCACTTTCTGAAATATCACACCAACCGAAACACAGCCATGCATCAATATTCTCACTTCCTGGAATGTTGCATTGCGGTTCTCCAGCTGAGTAATGTGTATAGAAATGCACATACTAGGGTAAAATGTGCATTAGAATGCACATATTCGTGAAAATTACATGCAAAAAACGCATTACATGAGGGGAAATGTGTTTGGAGACATTCGCTGGTGAATTTTCATGAGGCCTTTAATGTGCAGATTGATTGGAAATGTGGGGACCTAGGATTGGAAAAAATGCAAAACACAGAGCGAAACCAAAACTTACAAATCCACCCATCCCTGGTATTATTTCACATGCTCAAATGCTCCCTGAAATGAATGAAGAAGGATCTGTACACATGCAAAAGAAGAGATCAAAAGAAAGGCTGGGCTTTTCATTGAACGCAAATCACTTTGTTGTAATTGGAGAAGTGACTCAAATTCCATTGACAAATAGGCTAGAACCCTTCTCCCTAACACCGTTTCCCTGTGAAATTGAGGGTTAAGGTGAAATTGAGTTACCGGCCCAAAGTCACCTAGCGGGTTTTAGGCGCAGTGGGGGTTTGAACCCTACTCTCTCCTCCCAACACCCTTCAGCATTCTTACAGAATTAGGTGACTACCAGGCCATTTCCTTTGTCTTCTACAAAATATAGAGAAGTGAAGGGAAAAGGGGAAGGAGGGAGTTTTCTCTTCTCTTTCTAATTCTAGTTATTTTGTTTCTCTGCAGAGAGAGGGTCCGAGATAGTCTTGCCTGCCTTGCTTTCCTACATTGCGGGTATTGCTGCTGCAAGATCAGGTTGCTTAAAGCTATAAAAGTAGGTTAAGAGGAAAGGGCCACCGCCTTCCCTTCAACTTTCCCAGGCCCACCAGCCTCTTTCTGGGACATACCTGGAAGGACATGCATTATAGCTTATAGTTTGCAGTCTGGGGATAGGTACTGCCTGGCCAGTTGTGAACCACCCTGAGATCTATGGGTATAGGGCGGTGTACAAATGTAATAAATAATAATAATGCTTGTCAAACTAATCACAACTGAACAGCAAACTTGAAAAACTACTATGGCAGACCAACATGGCTACCTACCTGTAACTTGAAAAACTACGAATTTTAAAAACTTTCAGTGGACTTGCTGGAAAAGAGAAGAAACCACAATATTATATGCTCACATAAGGAGTCCTGGTATGCATAAGGAACCTAGGGGAACAGTTCTTTGGGGAAGGACCCAGAGCAGCCCAAGACATTTTGCTGCCCAAGGCACAGGACGAAATGTCACCTTTACCTACTCCATGTACAGAATCAAACCAGACTGGCAGCTGATGTTTGGTTCAACGCTGGAGATGCAATGGTGTTGTCCATGGCACCCAAGGTCAGCAGGATAGCTCTGGGGAGCACAGAGCACATACAGCTGTGTCCCTTGCCTGCCCCTCTGCATCTGCCGCCTGAGACAGCTGCTTCACTCTGTCTAATAGCAGGGCTTCCTTGGGATAGAAAAATCGCTCAATGGCAGAGCACCGGCTTCGCATAAAGAAGACCCCGGCAGGGGCAGACCTTGGTAATATGGTGCCGGGCTTTGGGAAGAAGGCATGGTGCTCTGGCAGGGTCCTGGAGCCCTCCCATCTCCTTCCCAAAGCTGGGCAAGCATGACTAGGCTTTGGGAAGGACCCTGTCAGAGCCCTCATGCCTCCTTCCTGAAGCAAGCACTTACTAAGCTTTGGGAAGGTGGCAGGAAGGCACCCTCTCAGCTTGGCGGCCTGTAAAGGGGTCCCAGGCTCTAGGAGAACCATTGCTTCCGAGGAATTGACACCACTAAGCAGGTAGACAATGTGGCCTATACAGTGGTACCTCGGTTTATGAACAGTCCTGTTTACGAACTATTCAGTTTACAAACTCTGCAAAACCGGAAGTAGTGTTCCGGTTTGCGAACTTTACCTCAGTCTACAAACGGAAGTTGAACGGTGGAAGGGCACCGGCAGCAGGAGGCCTCATTAGGAAAGTGCACCTCAGTTTAAGAACAGACTTCAGGGATGGATTAAGTTCGTAAACTGAGGTACCACTGTATTGTATATCTTCCTGTGCTCCCTTTTCTTTCAGCAAAAGAACCAGAAGAATATCTTGTCTGTTCTCCTGGCAACCCTGTGAGGACAGTGAGCATGATAAGGCAGCCACCTCACACAGGCTAGTCATATACCTTCGCACCCTGCTTAGGCCTTCTCCCTACGACCCAGCCACATTCCTGTGGACTTTCAGGGGGAGCCAACATGGCGTCCACCCAGCTGTCTCTGGACTACAGCTCCCATCAGCCCCAGCCAGCCTGGCCAATGCTGAAGGGACTGACGGTCATGGCTAAGCATTGCAGAGCCATCTGAAAATCAATGAATGAAAAATGGAGGGGTGGGGGAAGAGTACCAGGATACATGCAGGCTGGCAGGGGAAACAGAAAATGCGGGGGAATGCAATTTTTTGGCACAAATATAGATACCCCACTCTCCACCCGCAACGCCCCCCCAACAACAATCAGTGGCAGCAGGAGCCACCCAAACCGTACGTGTGAATTAACGAAAGATGCCACAAGGCTTGTGTTCTGTTGTTGTCTTGTTTTCCCCATCACCTGTACTGAGGAAGTATTTCGGTGCTGTGACAGTGGTGTTGCTATGGCAATGACTCTTCTGTCTACTGGAGTGAGTCGGGAGGGGGCACCCTGCACAATCCGAACACACTGCAGCAGTGTGATAGAGGGCAGGATCCGGAGGGAAGTTCTGCTTCACACATTCCTCTGCAGCTCCCATTCATCTCAACAAACTGCGTGCCAAAGAGAACCTTCTGGACTCTGTCCAGATATTTTTAACCATTTGTCGGCAAAAAGCCTCTGAAGTGGGCATATTGTGAACCCATTGTTTTTATTATAAAAAATTAATACATCTGACTTACATCTATCTGTTGGCAATTCTCCTCCTCACCTTTTCTTTTAAAAGCCCTCTGAAGGCAGTATCACCTCCGTCAAATGAAATATAATTAAGTCAATAAACCAAGAGTTAAAATGCCTTCTTGGGACATGTGTATATTGCCTAGTCTGTTGCTCAGCTTTCGTTACAGACAAGCCACCACTTGGAAACAGGAAGAAGAAACTCAATGTGTTTGTTCAAAGGTAAAGAAGCAAAACTTTGCACCCTCCCTGCACCCTCTCCTCCATTCATTCTGAGGATGTCCCTTTTCTTCCGGTCTCCTAAATCAAAATTGCGATGGTGGTGCAATTGCTAAGGTTTGCTCTAGAAAGTGGTGGTATTTAGTGCCAATTTTACAAAGGGTGTATATGGAAGATGATTGCTGTTCTTGAGACTAAATGTATTCCCAAGGTAAAGCTGCGTTCGCACGAAGGAAGGCAAGGCTATCAGCTACCCCTGTATGAGTTACGGTAGAATCTCTCCCCTGTTTTGTGCTTACAGACTCTCGCACTCACACTTCTAAACAGGCAAAGCAGAACGGTGGTGTGTATGCTCTGGAGAACACCTGGGTTGGTGCAGGCCTCAATTTACCTTGACTTCCGGCAAGATCAGAATCGTAGTTAAAAAGGATTGAGATCTTTACGTCGCCTGAAATGATCATTTGTGCAAAAGTAGCCTAGGAAGCAGCTGGCCTCTTGAAAGCACCAGGGCCTCTCGCCCTGACCTTGCGTCTGGGAAAAGTTCCCTCAAGTGCTTTATTTTCATAATAAATTATCCAGCCATCAAAGCAGCTCGTAAACAGTTAGTACACATGTCACGCATCTGGGCTTCAATCCAGTCCCCTTCGTTTGTTCCCTCTTCCCCAAGGCAGTTCTCATTGGATGTCCCTTCCAATTCCTTTCTAGGGGAGAATAGAAATCCTAAAGGCATCAAAGCTTTTATGGGATGTAACTAATAATATCATCATAATTTGAGTTGGCCATTGACCTGGTTTAATTTTTGGTTCATGCAAACTGAAGATCACTTGAAGGAGAGGACACTGACCTCCTTTTAAAATAAACATATTTGCCCATCACCACCATACCAAAAACAGGCGTGCAACTTTTTTTCTTGGTCTCTCCCTACAAGGGCCAGTAAAACTACATATCTGCAAAGAAGATATTAGGGTTGAATGTGCCTGAAATGAATGCAACCACGGCCAGGGCAACTGAACTTATATGCAAAGTTCACCTAATATTAGTAAGTGGTTTCTTCCTATCAAAGCCGGGAATTCTATAATAATACTATTTACATATTTAGAAGGGGAGAGAAACGATGAAAACAAGACTGGCGAGGAAGAGGTTTGGATGCCATTTCTTCCATTAAGCGCAGCGCGATCCTAAGCCTGTGTCAATTCTGCCGTGCTTATGCGCTTTTCAGCACGTTTCCTTGGAAGAATGAATTACTCCCCAGTTACGCGCGCGCCTAGGAGTAATTCAGTCATCATATATTTGAGACGCGCCAGGAATTTTATCAGGATCCTCACCGGCCGCCGCCTGCAACCTGCATTGCCCCAACGCAAGCGCAACTCCCCGAGCCTCCGCTTACCTTCCGCAGCCAGGGGGAAGCAGCAGCGGCCGCCGCAGCACCGGCAGCCAGGAGAGATGACCTTGCAGAGAAATTCCTCATCGGAGCAGCAACCGAGCAGCTTTCCCCGCTCGCAGCCTGGCGCGTAAAAACGCAGATGGAAAGAACCCTCCAGGTCGGGATCCAGGCGCCCAAGCTGCCAGGATGGCTCTCAACGCAGGAGAAACCCGGAAAGCCTCGTCTACGAAGGCTCGGGGTTTGAGGGAAAACCCACCGTAGGGAGAAGGAGCCACAAGTCGAAAGCGGAGGCGAAGCCGGGAACGCCGCGGCTGCTTGGGTGGCTCCGGCTCCGGCTCCTCCCGGCGCGCATTTGGCGCTGTTGCCGAGGGCGGCGCAGGTGCCTCCTGGGGGGCGTTTCTAGCCTTGGCCGGGCGGACGGGGAGGAGGCTGCTTCCGCTGCCGGCGGCTCCCGCAGCGGCTGTGCCCGCGACCGCCTTCGGAGCAGCCGCTCCTCCAAGGTGGCCCGCGATGTGGCGAGAGGGAGCCGCGCGTCACAGGCGCGCGTTGCTGGCTGCGCCGGCAAGGAACCGGGGCATTCAGAGCAGCCCCGGGAGGCGGAGCAGGAAGGCCGCCTGCGCCGGCGAGACCAAGGCCTCTAGCCCTGGTTGCCTCTCCGCCCGACTCATTTCTCAAGAGCTTCCTGCTGCAGGAGAGACGACACAGCAGCTGAAGTTTCCGCCCGTCTGGGGCCAGGTTTTCGTTCCTCCCCGCCAAGTGCCACCCAGCCTCGCCCTTCTCTTCGTTCCCACTTTGGGGGACGCAGCTCAGTTGTAACCTCTCTTGGACGCCACAGATTGGCAGCGATGGAAACATGGAGAGTGCTCCTGCCCATGTGCAGAGTGTTATCCACCCCGCTCCGCCCCACTCACACCTCCCTACATACCCAGAGCCAGCCCGCCCAGTTCAGAGTAGATGGCTCAGTGCAGGCAGTTTCCAGCGGACAGGAAACCTGGTGTTAATGGCCTGTTCATTTTTGGTGTTAAATATTGCAGAAGGCTGAAGTCTCTCTGTGCTATCGATCAGGGGTGCCAGCTTGAATAAAATATGGTGTGTGTGTGTGTGTGTGTGTGTGTGTGTGTGTGTGTGTGTGTTAAGCCCCGCCCTGCACAATCAAATCACCTGATGTAGTGCCACCCACACTATTTGAATGACAATGCCATCAATTTGGGGTGGTGGGGGGCGGTCCCCTCAGATATTTTATTGAAGGGGTCTGTGTGAAGGGGTCATGGCCCCTAGGAGTTGGCTCCTATTATATTGATTAACAGGCAAGCATTCTACTGATTAAATGCTGGTTTGTCCTGTGATGAAGAAGTAGACCAGCTTTCTGTGAAGACAAATGTGAAATCATAAATGATAGACACTTGACACGAATTAGGTGACGCTATCAATATACATGGTGCTTCACTTGCACATATACACTTGCAATAACTCACTATTGATAATAATGAACAACAAGCAAAAGGGTATGTGGAAGAAAGGACTAGAAACATTAGCGATGACCATTTGGTTTTGCTTATGCAATTTCTGTTCCTGACCTTGGGCGAATATGTGAATTGTGGCAATTTCCACTCCTGTTTCCATTTCTGACAGAAATCTGTAACATCCCTACACCTCTTGCGCCTCTGGTGTTGTGCCATTGCAAGAAGGTCACTCTTCAGCCACCTGTGAGGTCAAGGGAATATTCCTCTCCGTAAAAAAACGACCTAACGCCTCTTTGCAAGTAGAGAACTGTCAGACCATGGACCAAGGCCAGGGTAGAGCCTTCCTAGATGGCCTCCACCTGTTTGCTTCTGGAACTAAGCTTCATCTGTGGGAAAGCTTTTTGAAAGTGGTAGCCACCCATCACGACCTACAATCTCAAGTGGTACAGTCCGCTCTGCCACCTCATTCCACGGCATGTGCAGAACATGCCCAAGCACTGCATCTAACTATTCACCAAGCTTGAGATTCCCACAGTGAGAGAACACTAAGCAAGGCCTTCCCAGAAGAAGAAAACATTCAGAAGGGCAGGGAGCACGTTTTAGCAGGCTTTCCCTTCAAGTACCCTGCACCCGGATGCTACAGGGATCAAAAGAGCAACAGCAGAACTTTGAATTGAGCCCACAAAGTCACCAGCAACTTAGCGTAGCTCCTTCACAATTGGTCTCATTTCCCCAGCTGGTACCAGTCACTAAATTCTGGACTAGTGGCAATTTCCAAGCAGGCCTGTGCATGTGGTGTCATCGGTGTGCGATGGCATCTTGCAGAGCGCAGGTCAACAAGACGGGTCTTTGCCCCAGGCAGGAGCGGAGGAAGGTGGGGGTGATGGGAGCGCACTGCCCCCATTGCTGCGATCCCGGGGGGGGGGTTCCATCGCAGCTGACCCCCTGTGCTGGGCGCCCCACCCCTGCAGGCTGCACACCCCGTCCCCAGAACGTGTGCCCCTCCCCCATGAACGACGCACTCCGCCCCCAGAATGCACGCCACGCCCCTGTGGGCGGCATGCCATGCCCCCAGTATGCATGCCCTGCCCCTTTGGGCGGCGCGCCCCACCCCCGGGTCGCATGCCAGCCCCGCCCCCGCTTGTTCCCCGCCCCCGGTGCTGGAGAATGAAGCTTCGCCACTGGCGCCAGAGAGGTTGCAATCTAAAATTTGACGCAGAGGAAACAGCAGAGGGAGGGAAGGGGAGGCAGGGATAAGCAGGGGAGGAATATGCAATTGCTCAGGATTAATTTAAGTGCATTAGGCTTAATTATAGGCTGAGTTGCAGGAGGGTGTGGGAACTCGAGGGTTGAGCCAAAGTCTTCATGGATGAGGTGGATTTTAAGGAGGTATCTGATAGAAGAATGAGAGGTGGCGTTACACAGGGGTTCTGGGAGGCAGTACGGAACAAAGGGAAAGTCGTTTGAGGGTGAGGGAGACCTTTGGCTGGTGGAGGTTGGTAGTGAACAGCAAAGGTCTCTTCAAAGGCAGCTTCCGTGCACTGCTGTAATCTAATCTAGAGGTTACCAAGGGGTGTGTTAGTTCAACTGCAGCTGGTGAGTTTATGTTCGCAATCTTAACAAATCACATCCAATCTGAGTCGCTTCCCTAATTTGGTTCAGGGTGTGGTGAACTTGCAGGATTTTCTTTCGTTATAATAAACTTTGGGTGGTTGGATAGAAAAATCTGCCGTGTGTGAAATATTTGTTGTAAGAGACTTGTTTCTAGCTTCTTAGACATGACCTTGAGTTGCATCTATGTATGCTTCGGAGTTTCTCCGTCTCACCCCACCCCACTAACAAGCTCTTTGGCTGTTTCCAAATTATGAAAATGGAAAACCTATTACACAGCCTGCCATCAGAAGTCTATTTATATCTCAGCAGCGTCTATAAACACCAGCTTCAGTTTATGTAGTAGGATCTACTCTAGGATTTGGCTAACAGAGATGACTTTGACAAAGAGATATCCAAGGCAATAATTACCCTAGGTTTATTCAGAAACTTACTAACAACCAAAAATGGTTTTCTCTGCAAGGCCTTTCTGCGCAAAAAAATAAAAAAAATAAAAGGTCCTCCTATTCATGCATACTTGCACTCTAAACCAGAAGTGCCACTAAGGTGCAAACTAGATGAGGTATGAGGGTCTGCTTAATCCTTTCCCCACTCACCATTTCCCCTCTAAAAATCACCCAGCAGCTGCCTTTATAGCAGAGATACAGACATGCATATGTTTCCTCCTGTAGGTGGAAAACCAACAAGGAGTAGCAATTTTGAGCAAAAGCAATTCAACAATAATGGGTGGAGGGGAAAGGGTTAAGCCTTCCAGAAAGCCTTTTAGTTTTGTAAACAAATATGTTAGAAGAAAGATTCAAATGACTTCATGCCACATCTAGTTTGGCCCTGGATTCAGCAGGGCTTAGGGTGTAGATATATATTCCATCTGTTAACACAAGTTCCCAGCCACTGGGTTTGATGAGGGCCATAAATGCAGGGCAATAGGCGTGAGATATATTTTCAGAGGAGAAGAAGCAGATGGGATGGAATCAGGGCCATCTTACCCATTGGTGCTAGGGGTGCGGGGCACCCAGGCGCCGGGCTCTCAGGAGCACCAGGCTGAGAGTCCGGGGCCCAAGAGTTGAGTCCGGGGAAGAGCCTGCCCGTTGGTTGGAGTGCAGCAGTGGGCTCTTCTGCTGCAGGCGGCTCTGTGCTGCAAGTTCGGGGGCGACCTGCAGGAGGAGAATGTCACACTGCAGGTTTGGGAACCTCTCTTTGGCAATATAATGTATAGCTTTGCCCAGAGCCATAGCTACGGGGGGGGGGGGGGCTAACTGGGATTTTTGCCTCAGGTGAAGCCTCCAGAGGGGTGCCATTGAGGCTCCCAGCCTCTCTCTCTCTCTCTCTCTCTCCCCCCCCCTCTCTCTCTCTCTGTGTGTACACACAAATGTGTGAGTGGGTGGGTGCCAAACTGGGTTTAATAAAGCCTAGCTTCTCCCCTGGCTTTGGCTGTTAAGTGTGCATGGAATTTCAGGCAATCCTGAGCAGGTTTAGTGGGACTTGTTTTAGAATTGCAACTGTGCAGCCTGACTTGTTAATTCCACTGAATTCAATGGCAATTTGTTCCTAATAAGTGTGTTTAAAATTGCAGGCTGGTGGAGCCTGGTCTGGTAAAACCTAGTTTTTCTCCACCTGGAGCCAGGCATAAAGTTTATTCATTGTGGCACATTTCTGACTTGCTTTGCAGTTAGAGAAGGCTCAGGTCTTGCTACGGTCAGAACTTGTATTCAGCTGGCTTAGGGTTGTATGGCTCCGTTTCAGGAGTTATCATCCACCAGTGCAAAGTGAGGAAGGGATTGTAGCTCCACGGTCGAACATATTTGCATGCAGAAGGGCCCAGTGTCAAGCCCAGGCATCTGCAGGCAGGGCTGAAAAACATTCCCACCCTGAAACCATGCAAAGGTGCCAGTGTCAAACATATTGCTTTCCTTTGGACCACATCAGTGAGGTCAAGGGGGGATATCTTGTCACCTGGGCAGCCCAAGACCTCGATATACGCTGCCCAGGCTTGCACCCTGGGGTGGTCACCTCAGTGTTGCAAGCACAGCTGTTTGACTTCACCCCCGGAGGCGCACTCCATTGTCTCTCAAGACAGACGGATGCCAACAACATTTATAGGGTGATTGTAAACAGCTACCTGTTTACAATAGGGTATTTTACTTACTAGGGACCCAGGTGGCGCTGTGGGTTAAACCACAGAGCCTAGGGCTTGCTGATCACAAGGTCGGCGGTTCGAATCCCTGCGACGGAGTGAGCTCCTGTTGCTCAGTCCCAGCTCCTACCAACCTAGCAGTTTGAAAGCACGTCAAAGTGCAAGTAGATAAATAGGTACCGCTGCAGCGGGAAGGTAAACAGCGTTTCCGTGCTCTGCTCTGGTTCACCAGAAGCGGCTTAGTCATGCTGGCCACACGACCCGGAAGCTGTACGCCGGCTCCCTCGGCCAGTAAAGCGAGATGAGCGCCGCAACCACAGAGTCGGACACGACTGGACCTAATGGTCAGGGGTCTCTTTACCTTTACCTTTACCTAAGGTATTTTACTTACTTACTTACTTACTTACATTTATATCACACCTTTCTTCCAAGTGAGCCTTCCAAAACAATATGAGAACGGAAACACGGCCACCCTTTACAGTTTGCAATGCTCTGAGTTTTGCAATGCACTACTCTAACCAAGTAATGCCTATAAAAAATGCATATACTGAGGTAAAGTGTGACTAAGTGGAGAGGTTCTGTGGTGGCAGGGTGAAAGATGGAGCTTTGGGGGTATGGTGCTCCATTAATGTTTGCAGTGCCATTTATGTAAAATCCACACACATACGATTAAAACAGAGTATTGTTATTGCTTGATGTTTACAAATTATATGCTAGTTGCCTCTGCGCGAGTCCTTTGTTAGGAGTCCTCTGCTGCGGCCGCAGGAACGTCCTAAATAAAGAACTTTAAATACATATAAAAGAATAGTGAATTTATTTCAAGAGGAAGACCGACCTTGCACTCTTAAGATAAATATAGCTAACTTGTGAAAGCATGTTGTTAAGTCTTGCTGTATTTGGTATTTGTGGGGCATGAACAGATTAACTTTTGCAATTCCAACAATCACACTAAGCTGAAAGAAGTCAGGGCAAGAGGTGGCTTTGCCAGAAATGAGATCTGGGACTTGGCCGCTGACGGGGTGGTGGAAGAAATAACTGGATTCTACCAACCGTATCAGGCCAATTGGGCTATTGCTTGATAGGCCTCAAGAGAGCAATTGGCGATCGACGACTGAGAAACACAGCTGTATGGGAAGACACGCTAGGCAGAATACCACGGGACCATTTTGGCTTGCTGGGTCGGATCACAAATGAATTTGCTCTGGAAGGATTTCTATTCTGGCATGATCTCCATTTCTCCAAGTGTAGAGAAGCTCCACTGTCACTGCTCCTCTGATTTGATTTCCTGTGGATGAGAGTATTGGAAATTGCAAGCCTGCCTTAACGTAAGCGGAAAATTCACCTCACACGAAAACAGAAATGTTATCAGAAATGATTGGGGTCTCTGTAAAAGCACATTGATTTCTCAAAGCCTCATAACAGGATGACTTTTGACATCTTCACATCCCCTTGGGCCAGGCATAGGCAAACTCGGCCCTCCAGATGTTTTGGGACTACAATTCCCATCATCCCTAGCTAACAGGACCAGTGGTCAGGGATGATGGGAGTTGTAGTCCCAAAACATCTGGAGGGCCGAGTTTGCCTATGGCTGCCTTGGTCTCGCATTTTGAATATTTTCATTTTCCTTTTTCTCTTGAGCTTCTGCTTGTAGATCTTATCAGTGGGGAAATTCAGTCATCTTCTTCCCTGGTGCCCCTTCTTCCTGGTACTCTCTCCTAGAATGTGATTCCGCTTCTCCCTTTCTTCAGCTCAAAATCTACCTTTCCCATGAACCCATTGCCAGCTGAGGCCTCCCAGCTTGAGACTTGGCTGACCGCAGATGAAGACACACAGGCTCCCCCCAACCTCCTGCCAAAGAAAATATTTTTGCACATTGTCAGATTCTCTTATCGGTTGTTCAATAGTAAGACCAAGCCATCTTGTCTTTAAGTCTCTTATTTTGTGCAAAGCTATTTACAGTGCAGAGTTCAGTTTATCATGTCTGCTCAGTCACTAGCAGAATCCGGAAGTGCCTCCCTTCTGTTTTGGCGCCAACACCAAAGCCTCGGCATCCTGAATTGCCGCCTTCTCCTCCTACGTGAGATAGGTGCCGGAACTGACGCCTCCCCCTCCGAGCGAGTCTGCTGGGTGGTGCCAGGTCTCTCAGCAACTCCCTGGACACCTGGCACTCCCTGGCTCCCAGCCACTAACTGCTCCTCCCCCAAACAGGGGCTGCCAGATTCACTCGAAGATGAATCTGTCGTTAACACAGGCTGCGGGTCCCTGTATGCACTCAGAGCTGGACTGGCAGGGGTGGGCAGATCCCTGACACACATTGACCTGGTTCACATGTAATGCTAAGCCACAGTTACAAAGAATGAAATGAAGGACTAACAGCTTAATACAATTCAGGGTGCATATTTATTCCCCTCCCAATGTTTCCTTACCCAATACAGTGCCTTCAGGTTACATATGCTTCAGGTTACAGACTCCGCTAACCCAGAAATAACACTTCAGGTTAAGAACTTTGCTTCAGGATAAGAACAGAAATTGTGCTCTGGCGGTGCAGCGGCAGCGGGAGGCCCCATTAGTTAAAGTGGTGCTTCAGGTTAAGAACAGTTTCAGGTTAAGAACGGACTTCTGGAATGAATTAAGTACTTAACCAGAGGTACCACTGTAATTTCAACATTTTATGTGATCTTTCATATGGCCTAGAAGCCACTTCTGAAAAATCTAGTTGAATTTAGTGCTCATTTCCAGGTTCATTGCTTCCAGGGAAAAAAAAAATGTCACACCACTAACCTGGAAAGTTGAGGGATGAAATTTGGGGTGCTAACCCTGCATACAGTTCTTTCCCACTGCTTTCATACATGAACCATGGGGAAACAGAAGCACAACTGCCCCAGGAAAACTGGGACACCCCATTTCCCCCCCCTGCGAGAGTACGGCAATCATTCAGGCTGAAATATCCCCCCCCAAAAAGTGGGTTTTTTGGAGTCTGTGGTCTTGCATGGTGCCCCAAAATGTGTGCTTTGTCTGGGTCCATGATGTCATGTGACTAGCACGGGATTTTGGACCTGTAAGATGGTGTCCTGGATTTGGACTGTGTCCTGTTGGAGGGTATAAAGGGGGAGAAGGTTGGCAATATGTCCAATGGTGCCTGTTTTGGCACGCCACACCCACTGGGGTGAATGTAATTTAGTGTGATGTGGTATATCGATAAAAAAAGCCACCATTCCCTAATGCTGTAGGTGATGTGGTGTAAAAGGAACATTAGAAACTGGGTGTGTCTGTTTGCATGAGCATTATAACCAGGAGAACCTAACACAACGATCCCAATGTCTGAATGAATCATCTGCTGCTGTTTAAAGCACAGAGGAAAATATTTCAGCCTGGTATCTAAGTCATAACAATGATGACCCAAGGAGAACTTGTCTCGGGTAGAGATTCCACAGTCAGGATGCCAGCACAAAACAAGCATTATTTCCTGGTTGCCGTCTGCCTCACCCGCAAAGGAAGGGCACACGCTGGCCATAGGCAGCTGTCGTTACACAAAACCCCACTGTAAAAAAAACGGATGCAGACATCCCCAAAGGACAGGCAATTAGAATGATGGGCTATCATTTTATTAATAGCCTGCAACACGCCACCCCTGAGCAAAGTAAAAAAGCAGGCAAACAAATGAGCCACCTTCCCCCCCCCCCGCCCCCCCGGCCTTTGGGTTCAGCGGATGACAGAGTCCACTCAGATTACACAGCTCCCTCACAAGATGTGGTTAATTGTACAATTAGAGACCCAGCTGCATTGGGGATAAAATAAGCAAGAAAAGCGGTGCGGAGCCTGTGTGCATTTCCTACTCCCTCTGATCACGCACTCTCCCCGTGGGACCTGAATACAGCAAATATTCCACATGCTGTTCCTCTTGCTTTCCACCATGCCTAATCGAGTGTTTCAGGTATCTCACAAATGGATCTGGATTCTGGCTAAACAACGGCACCTTTGTGTCACCGGGCTCGAACCGAGGAGGAAACGAAAAGCATTTGTTCCAGGTAGTTGGAAACCCTCCCTCATTTTGGATTCAAAAACATTAAGGTACATAATGGATGCTATGCTAATGCAAAGTATGCAAATATTTTGGGTGTCATTTCAGTCTTCTGCAATGAAACAGCACTGCAGAGGTTCTGGAGGCCTAAAGTGAAGAAAATACTCTCATTTCAATATTTCATAGAATCATAGAGTTGGAAGAGACCACAAGGGCCATCCAGTCCAACCCCCTGCCAAGCAGGAAACACCATCAAAGCATTCCTGACAGGTGGCTGTCAAGCCTCTGCTTAAAGACCTCCAAAGAAGGAGACTCCACCACACTCCTTGGCAGCAAATTCCACTGTCGAACAGCTCTTACTGTCAGGAAATTCTTCCTAATGTTTAGGTGGAATCTTCTTTCTTGTAGTTTGAATCCATTGCTCCGTGTCCGCTTCTCTGGAGCAGCAGAAAACAACCTTTCTCCCTCCTCTATAGGACATCCTTTTATATATTTGAACATGGCTATCATATCACCCCTTAACCTTCTCTTCTCCAGGCTAAACATACCCAGCTCCCTAAGCCGTTCCTCATAAGGCATCGTTTCCAGGCCTTTGACCATTTTGGTTGCCCTCCTCTGGACATGTTCCAGCTTGTCAGTATCCTTCTTGAACTGTGGTGCCCAGAACTGGACACAGTATTCCAGGTGAGGTCTGACCAGAGCGGAATACAGTGGTACTATTACTTCCCTTGATCTAGATGCTATACTCCTATTGATGCAGCCCAGAATTGCATTGGCTTTTTTAGCTGCTGCATCACACTGTTGACTCATGTCAAGTTTGTGGTCTACCAAGACTCCTAGATCCTTTTCACATGTACTGCTCTCAAGCCAGGTGTCACATTTCAAACATTTTATTTGAAATGTTTCTGGCCTGCCCTTCAATGTCACCGACCCAAGGGTGGGTTACAAAACATAAAAGTGTAAACATGAACTATTACAAACAGACCAAAGTAGACAAAAGTACCACAAGTGAACCAATGATTTTAAATATACTATGTGGCAGAATACAGATGTTCAGGAGAGCTTCTTATGCCCAATTGCCTTGCGGAGTAGGCCAGTTGTGCCTTTTACCTAGTAGTCACTGCCAACACTTCCCTCTGTGTTATGTATTGAAGTTTTCACTCAGGTCCACATCAGTTAATTTAGGCGGGAAACCCTGGGTTGTTGTTGTTACAATGTTGTCGGCCGGCTGCCTATAAAAGCAGGCGGGCTGAGCTGTTTGTGTTCAGTTCTGTTCCAGCTTACTAATAAAGAGCAGCTTGGAGAAATCACTGTGTCGCCTGCTATGTCTACCCACTACTTAATACTGGCGACGAAGGTGGGATCTGATGGACATCAGAGCACAGCCAGACTCGGACACTCACTGAGCGAAATCACTGAGCTGAAACACTGAGCGAAATCACCGAACAGAACCAATTCAGAGCTGACTGTTCTGGCTAGAGCATTGTGTTCCATCCATTGCCCTCCACATCGGCATCAGAACCATGGCTTCATTCGTGCCTCTACCGCCGTTTGCCCCAGCCTCTGAATCATGGGACTCATACCTCGCTCGGTTCGCCTGCTACCTCCAAGCAAATGAGCTGACAAGGGTCAGAGGAGCATAAGCGGGGTCTCTTCCTCAGCTTATGTGGACCCAAGGTGCTCAAGATGGTTCGAGCTTTGGTCGCGCAGCTAGCAGTCCAGGCAACGCCATGGGACGTGCTACAAGAGAAGCTACGCAACCACTACGCTCCGAAGCTATCCAAAATTGCTGCTCGCCATGCATTCTACCACCGGGACTAGGCAGAGGGGGAGTCGATCTACAGCTACGTCGCCGCCCTCCGAAACTTACAGTCTTCCCCAGCTGGGAAGAAATCTGGGGATCCTGAACCAACTCAGCCTGTATTTTCCAGTCGATCCCTCAGGTGAAAAAAGTTCATTGCCCTTGCTTTAAAGGTACAGGCATATTTGCCCTCTTTGTCTATCCAGTCACACTAATAGGTTTTATTCATCATGAGGATGAATGTTGCCTCTTATTTCTTATCCTGGAGTACCTTTTTTAAAAAATTGAAAAAGCTTGATGACTTTGCAAACTAATAGCTTCTCACAGGCAGTTCAAAGAACCAGGCTAACAGTTTCAGAGCAAAGTGATTATCAGTGCACTTCCATCCTTAAAAATGTAAATCTCATTAAATTTGCACAAAAAACCGGTTGTTTCTGGTCAGAGGTGCTCTGGCGACTCTGTGCATATGGGCGAATGTTTAAATAAGTTACATTTCTGTGTTCTTCACTAGGCCACATGACAGCTTAAGCCGTTTGCATCCAGAATAACAACCATGCATCCTCAAAACTATCAAGGAACTGCATGCTCTGGTTATCTCTCGTTTGGATTACTGCAATGCGCTCTATGTGGGGCTACCTTTGAAGGTGACCCGGAAACTACAACTAATCCAGAATGCAGCAGCTAGACTGGTGACTGGCAGCGGCCGCCGAGACCACATAACACTGGTCTTGAAAGACCTACATTGGCTCACTATACGTTTCCGAGCACGATTCAAAGTGTTGGTGCTGACCTTTAAAGCCCTAAACGGCCGTGGTCCAGTATATCTGAAGGAGCGTCTCCACCCTCATTGTTCTACCTGGACACTGAGGTCCAGCACTGAGGGCCTTCTGGCGGTTCCCTCACTGCGAGAAGCCAAGTTACAGGGAACCAGGCAGAGGGTCTTCTCAGTAGTGGCACCCGCCCTGTGGAATGCCCTCCCAACAGAGGTTAAAGGGATCAACAACTACCAGACTTTTAGAAGACACCTGAAGGCAGCCCTGTTTAGGGAAGCTTTTAATGTTTGATGGATTATTTTAATATTTTGTTGGGGTGGCTGGGGAAGGCCAGCCAGATGGGCGGGGTATAAATAAATTCTTCTTCTTCTTCTTCTTCTTCTTCTTCTTCTTCTTCTTCTTCTTCTTCTTCTTCTTCTTCTTCTTCTTTCTTTCCTTCTTTGTTCCCCAGGACTCACTTTGAATCTTACACTGTAAGAAAGGCAGATAAGAGAAGAAGGGAATTCTTAACATAGTGCAAAATTAATGTACAGGGCACTCTGTGAAAGCAAGATGTCCTTACCATCCATCGTCAGCTTAGATTAGCTAGGAGGCTAAGGCAGTAGCGTAGGAAGGGCGGGACGTAGGGGGCGGAGCGCCCCGGGTTCCAGGGGAGGGGGTGACACTTGGCGGCCCCTCCTGCCCCTCCCTAAGCCGAGCCCCACCACCTGGCACCCCGTCCGTGCTGCTTTACGGACGAACGGGGCAGCCTCACAAGCCGGCACTCGCTTGGTCGCCACGGGAGCAGCAGCGCTGGCCCGGATTGACTGCGCATGCCCAGAATTTTTGGGAGTTCCGGGCATGCGCAGTCCCTCCTGACGTGAGTTGTGATGTCACAATGCATGCGTCAGGATGCCCCACCCCCAGGGGGGTGCCTCCACACGGCAACGCCGCCCCGGGCAGCCAAGAGGCTTCCTACACCACTGGGCTAAGGGACAGGTCTGTCAGAAACAGAGGACGGGTCTATCAGCTATTGAGGTCTATCAGAAACAGAGGACGGGTCTATCAGCTATTGATGGCTGTATAAGAGGCAGCATCCCCTGAATACGCATGGCTGAGGTGGAAGTTGCAGTGTGAAAGAGCTATTTCATTCATGCCCAGCTTGTTGGCTTCTAGGGAACATCCAATTGGACTCTATGAATCTTGAGTTTCCTTTGGTGGGCCCTCTCCTTTATCAGTTGACCCTGGCAAGCTGGCAAGCTGATCTTGCAGGTTTGGCAGCAGTCCAAGCAGCGCCACCCCTTTAATTTCCCATAATGCTCCATAACAATGGTAGGCACAGCTGTACACACATAGCCAAGTACAAAGCAAAGCAATATTGGATTCTGATATATGAGGTGATTGTGAGGGAAGGCGGGGGGGGGCAGGCTGGGTTCAGTCCTGCCAACTGGTGGATTCCAGCTTCTTTCTTTGAATATGTGTTTATGTGTGTGTGATCCTGTCTGCCGCATAAGTCAGATCAGATCCAAGAAAGAGGAATATTTTGTTTCATGGAATACCTTATTACTGTCTACGCCAAACAAACGATCACCGGAGGGCTCACCTTCGCTACATATCTTTAGGTGCCAGGCAAAAACATTCCTCTTCTCCCAGGCCTTTGGCTAATTAAGCAATCTATTTTTGTGCTTTTATATCTTTGTTACTATGGTATGTATTTTTGTGCTTTTATACTGCCCTGTGATCCAACAGTGAGGGGCAGTACAGCAAATTAATAAATAAATACAACAAACAATAAATAAATGCAACCTATCAGGATACTCCTGCAAGAAGTAGCTGGAGAAATGTAGAAACTCCCCAGGTAAATGAGAGGAAGATTTCTCTGTGCTTAATGATGTGAACGGTAACTATGAGGTAGCCCTAAGGTACCAAAAGGATTCCCACAAACAGTAACATTTACTTCTGGGTGTGCTCTCTGACAGGGTTCTGGAACAGAATATTTGCTTGGAATGTGAAACTACTTATTTAACTGTGACTTGTGGAATGGATACATTTTGGTTGAATGGATATATTTTCAGATCCTAAGTGACATATTTGGAAATGAATGGATGTCAGTTCATTGTTTTCTCAAATCACAGGATGTCACATTGATGTTCTGAAGCCTATCAACCCTATAACATTGATCCGACCTTGTCTTTTGTTTGGGTTTTTTAAAAACTAATTCTCTTAATGTGTAGGCTTCAGACAAAGAGCAGCAGAAACTACCAGGATAAATGACAGCTACCGGGTTAAGAGCAGCATTTTGACTCCCTTGAGGAGCCAGAGACTGTTTTTTATGTGGCACTCCTGGGTAGCTTTTTACACTCTAGACCTGACCTGGAGCCTCTTAAAAACCAGTGCTTTGATAAGCACCAGGTAGCTGCCATTTTTATTTCCCACAGTGCCTACAATGTAGCATCTTTCTGGTGCATTGTGGGAAATTAAAATGGCAGCCATCCAGCACCAATAAGAGCACAGCTACTGCTCATCTAAGGGATACATGGAAGTAGAAGGGGTCTCACCAAGGGACTCACCAAAGGATGTCCTATAGAGGAGGGAGAAAGGTTGTTTTCTGCTGCTCCAGAGAAGCGGACACGGAGCAATGGATTCAAACTACAAGAAAGAAGATTCCACCTAAACATTAGGAAGAATTTCCTGACGGTAAGAGCTGTTCGACAGTGGGATTTGCTGCCAAGGAGTGTGGTGGAGTCTCCTTCTTTGGAGGTCTTTAAGCAGAGGCTTGACAGCCACCTGTCAGGAATGCTTTGATGGTGTTTCCTGCTTGGCAGGGGGTTGGACTGGATGGCCCTTGTGGTCTCTTCCAACTCTACGATTCTATGATACTTAACTTCAGCCAGCCTAGTTCACAGCTGAGAGTTCATGCAGATAATTTGTCCTGGCAAATGCATACAAATTGAGGACCACAAAACACAAGAGGAGGGGGGAGCAGGAATCTTCTCGCTGAAACCCCTTTAATTAGAATGAAAAGTTGCAAAGTGCTTTTCTGCACATTGCAAAGGAGAACCTTAGGGGCCCGTGCAGTAGGGAAATTGCTTACATTTACATCCCATTCCCAAACACATTAATGCTGTTACCGGGATACTTGCTCAATGTCTCCTGATCATTATTCTCCCTTTGCTGGCCAAAAAATAAACAAAAATTAATGCAGTGCTTTGGTTATGGAAAAATTATTTTACTGCCAGATGGCTGGCCAATAGTATAAAAATGTTTCTAAATCTAGAGTTATTCCAGATAGGTGTTTATTGTAGACTCAGTGCTGCTTACAGATGATACTTCTTGTTCAAACATGCATCAAAACGCCAGCCCATATTCCCCACCCCACCCCTAGTTTAATCTGGCTTTACCCTTTTGGGGGAACATCTGGGAAGGTCGCTTCTAGACAACCTGTTCATTGAGCATCCACCCTGGATTGTTTGCACAAAGTTTGCAGAGAGGTTAGATGATGTCAGCTGTACATCAATAATTTGTTCTGATTCAAGTGCAGTGAGGTTATACAACATTGCACCAAACAATTGAAATCCCACAATTCCCAGCGCACTTTCCTTATTGCAAAAAGTAAAAATAAAAAATAAAAAAATGGAAGGGGAAAGTAGGTTTATTGTATAATAGCAGCAGATCAACTACAATTGTGCAATTTGCAGGTCTGTTACTGAATCACACCAAAAAACAACGACAGTCTGGAAACCTCCTTAGTTGCCGATGACCTGCTGCCATTTTCTCCATACTCTGGTTTCTCTTCAGATCGTATAAATCTTTCGCCTTTTACTAAAGATTGCCATTTTCTCCATGACACATTTGTAAGTTAAGCCCCCATCTGGAAACATCTCTAGATTCATAATCAAAGCAAAGACAGGTTGTTGTTTCATGTTTTGTTTTTTGAAACTTGTATCAAAGGTTTTACAAGCAGAGCATTCAACTTTGGCAGCTTGACTGAGCATAAGGCTGCCTTATACCGAATCAAACCATTGGTCCATCTAGCTCAATATTTTAACTCCGACCAGCAGAGGTACTCCAGGATCTTCAGGGAATAGTCTCTCCCAGCGATACCTAGAGATGCCAGGGCATAGCTGTCAACCCTCCCTTTTTTTGGCAGGAAACTCCCTTATTCCAATGCCATTTCCCGCTGCTATCCCGGATTGTTGATATCCCTTAAATTTCCCAGATTTCAAAGGAAGCAGCTCCTCTCCCTCCCTGCCGGCCAGGGAGGCTCCTCAGCTGCGTTGCTCGGCTGCCAATGAGGAGTCTGAGACCGACTGGGGGCGGAGCTTGCATGCCTTGTGCAGCCAGACCCTCACGCCCAACCAGACAGCCAGCCTGCCTGCCGTCTATGCGCTCGCTCTTTCACTCACCCTTTCGCGCGCAGCCTCTGGAGCGCAGGGTGGCGAGGCTACTTGGTGGCATTGCACCGCCCTCGCAGCATCCCTTATTTTCAAATCCGAAAGTTTGGAAAAAATCCCTTATTTTCAAATCTGAAAGTTGACAGCTATGTGCCAGGGACAGAACCTGGAACTTTCTGCTTTGAAAGCAGATGCCATGCCACTGAGCTATAGCTCTCATTCAGTTTAAGAGTCTGAATAGATATTCACCACAAGCTTAATTTTGGTCGGCACGTTTGCCTTCACTCTCATGGATTCAGGGTCTCATTTGTAGTCTGCAATGACTGTGCATTCACCCACTGATTATAGCTTAACTGCACTCAGACAATGTGTCTGATTGCTCTTAGCGGAACTGAATCCAGTACTGTCCTCAGAAAGTGCTAAGATATTGTGTTTTATTTTTCGTTGCTGGAGTCGCCGCATCCAGCAGGAGGAAGGAGGAAGGACCCCAGCCCCAGGCAAAGACATGTCTAGCTACAGTGTTGCCTGAGGATACAGCATAAATGAAGAACTCGGGGTTATTCATATATATCTGCTACATTCTCTTTGTGGAGTTTGTAGCAGGAGCAGCAGCAGCACCTGTTTCTGGAGGGGCCTGCGCTGAGAAGCATCGACACGAGGCCCAAAACATGTGAATGGATTCATGAGGGATAGGTCTTGGCTCCTCAATTGCATCATGGTTCTATCACTGCAGGGAAATTTAATTTGTGAAGCACAGCTCCCACGTCTGTCCTAGCCCCGGTTTTGTTGCTTAATTTAGAAACACCGAGCATGGGCTTGCTGATTGGCTGCCTTCCCCCTTCAAGGCAGTCCAGCAATTGGCTGGTCTCTCTCTCTCTCCCTCTCTCTCTCTCTAGTAGGTCACACGCTTAAGAGCGTGAACATGTGAGCTTTGCTGCATACAAATTGAGTGGGAGAAAGCAAGGAGGCGTCTGAGACAACTGTCTGGCTTCACGGCAAGCTGGGAGAAGCTTCCGGTGCATGCCCCCCCCCTATTTTTCAATTCATTAACAAAAAAGAAAAGAAATCGATCCCAATACCCCCTTCACTTGCAACTACAGGTGGTTTGGGATTGGCAAATCATTAAGAGATGGTGGAGGAATTATAAAAAAATGCAATCAAAGGGATTCAATGCGGAAGGGGGTTCCCATTGCAGGCTGCAGCCAACTCCCCCCTCCCAAAACACACACACACCAGTGTTGAATTTTGCAGGACTAGCAACTAAGGAGTGGAGCTACACATGCAGCAGAATGAGGTGGTACAGCCCGAAAGTGCCTAGAATAGATCACATTGGGGGAAAATCTGTATCTTCACGGGTCACTAGCATGGTGCCTGTGGGCTTCTGTTTGCTTGTCAGTACATCCTATAGGGCCCACGAAATATCTCAGAAAATATCCATTCCCAGCCTCACAATGCATGACGGTGTTTTCTGTTCCTGGCCAGTTCTTCTTTGCATCGCTTTGGCCTCAGCTACATTGAACACGGGCCCTTAAACACGCCAACATTTCAAAGAATGCCAGGATTGGACACCCAGCCACCCACTCTAAACAGAGGAGAGGCGCAAAGGGTTTGTTGTCTGTCCTAGCTTGTCCTTCAGTGATTTAAAAGCCAGCTGGGGGCAAAGGCTCTTTTGGTTAATATACTAGAATGTGGGTGGGGAACCTCAGGTTTGGGGGTGGCGGCAGGCAAATGCAGTCTCTCAAGCAACAATGCATCACACCCGCCCTATACAAAACTAGCAGCTCACTCTCAACAACTGAAAAAATGAAAGAAAAGAAGGCATCTTCAAAACACAAAAATAGGAGCAAGCATTGTCCAGGGGAGAGGGACTGCCTCTAGTAAATTGGGAGAGTTGGTACAGTGGTACCTCGGGTTACAGATGCTTCAGGTTACAGACTCTTCAGGTTACAGACTCTGCTAACCCAGAAGTAGTACCTCAGGTTAAGAACTTTGCTTCAGGATGAGAACATAAATCACATGGTGGCGGCATGGCGGCAGCGGGAGGCCCCATTAGCTAAAGTGGTACCTCAGGTTAAGGACAGTTTCAGGTTCAGAACGGACCTCTAGAAAGAATTAAGTTCTTAACCTGAGGTACCACTGTATACTGTTCTAATAGCAGCAGCAGGATGAGGCAAAATAAAAAATATTGTTTTCTTGTTCATGACAGTCCCCCTGTTCCCAAGCGGTAGGGAGTTTCACAGGGTCAGTTCCCTCGCGAGGCGAGTGCTGGCGATTGATGGCATTTTAGTGGAATCTGTTTATCTACAAATATAGTTATTGAGGCCTGCGGGAGGAGGCAAAATCCCTGAGACAGACAGTGTCAGACTGCAAAGCAGCATTATTTCCCCTCAAAGTAAACAGCTTCCACTCTCCCTGCCTCAGTCAGCTACAAAGAGTCAGGTTAGTGTGGTGCCTTTCCTTGCTCCAAGGCAACCCTCACATAGCGGTGGGCAAAATTTTGGTTTCCTTTCAGTTTCTCATTTTTCGATCGGTTCTCCGGTGCATTTTTGAGCTGACAACTGTACCACAAAATCCTGCTTTTCACTATAGATCCCACAGCAGGTTTACACAACAATCAAAACAGTTCATCGATCAAACAATACAACCTTTAAAACAAACAAAACCGTAGGTAAGAACATAAGAACAGCCTTCTGGATCAGGCCAATGGCTCAACTAGTTCAAGCATCCTGTTCTCATGTTGACCAACCAGATGCTGTTTCCATAAAGGTAAAGGTAAAGGGACCCCCTGACCATTAGGTCCAGTTGTGACCGACTCTTGGGTTGTGGCACTCATCTCGCGTTACTGGCCAAGGGATTTGGCGTACAGCTTCCAGGTCATGTGGCCAGCATGACAAAGCCGCTTCTGGCGAACCAGAGCAGCGCACGGAAACGCCGTTTACCTTCCCGCTGCAGCGGTACCTATTTATCTACTTGCACTTTGACGTGCTTTCGAACTGCTAGGTTGGCAGGAGCAGGGACCGAACAACAGGAGCTCACCCCGCCGGTGGGATTCAAACCGCCGACCTTCTGATCAGCAAGCCCTAGGCTCTGTGGTTTAACCCACAACGCCACCCGCGTCCATACATAGGCACAAAACAACTTGAAATACCTGCTGAAACAGTTGAATCTGAGTTCTATACAGACTTTCTCTTGCTTTCTGTAAGACGAAGTGGGGGAGGTGAACTCCTAGCTCTCAGTTAGGAGTTTTAGAGACAAGTTTTGTTTTGTTTTTTAAATGTTTGCAATACAGCACTGTAATTGCTTGCTTATTTTTGTTGGATCTGGTGGCCAGAATCTCCTGCAGTGAGCTTGTCTTTCTCCCAGGGGTGTGTTTGGAAGAAACAACATCCTTATTGTTGGCAGTGGCAGATCCTTTCAAAGCTTGGCATCGATCCAGTACTTCATGCAGCGCAACCTTATGTATGTTTGCTAGGACACAGATCCCAGTAGTTTTCCCAGGCAACTCTGCGAATAGGATGTGTCACTTTGGACTCCTATTTTCTTTTGATATGGACATTAAGGTAAAGGTAAAGGTACCCCTGACAGTTAAGTTCAGTCGTGGACAACTCTGGGGTTGCACACTAATCTTGCTGTGTAGGCTGAGGGAGCCGGCATTTGTCCGCAGACAGCTTCTGGGTCATGTGGCCAGCATGACTAAGCTGCTTCTGGCAAACCAGAGCAGCGCACGGAAACGCCATTTACCTTCCCGCCGGAGCGGTACCTATTTATCTACTTGCACTTTGATGTGCTTTCGAACTGCTAGGTGGGCAGGAGCAGGGACCAAGCAATGGGAGCTCACCCCATTGCGGAGATTCGAACCGCCGACCTTCCAATCGGCAAGCCCTAGGCTCAGTGGTTTAGACCACAGCGCCACCCGCGTCTGATATGGACAGTATCACGGGCAATATTTGATGTTAACATTCAGAGAAGCTGAACAGATCCAGACCCTTACTAGATTGAGACCTGCTCTTAGCTCCTGCAAGGTTGCCACTTCAAGTGGCCTCAGACTTTTCCTGGAAGCTCTGTCTCCTGCCAAGGACATTTCATTTTTTTAAAAAACAAAACTTATCCTTTGCAACAAAAGTATTGGTGAAACTATAACAGGAAATTTGTTTTAGTTCCTCCTCCTCGTGCAAGGCAATTTTAGCGCTGGAGAAATGCACACCACTCTTCCCCCCCCCCCACCTCTGAGAACTACAACCAGAGAACCAGAAGTGGGTGGGTGGGGGACACATACCTTCATTGCACTACAGCAAACCCAATGGCTGTGGAGTTGATATAATCACAGATTATTATTTTTTGTGCCTCTTTTAAACTATTAGTAACAACCCCACAGTCGTTTGCGACTGGACCTAATGGTCAGGGGTCCCTTTACCTTTAGCTTGGAACAGTTCCATCCACCTGTAATGTTCTTCGGCCATGCACAGGAAGGGGCTTTCTCCTTAAAACAGGCCTGCAGGACTAAATAGCCTACCTGCCTATATAACCCAACAGCTGTCTTCAAAGTGCTTGACAGCCTCTCACTCACCCCCATTTCTGCAATGTACTGCAGACAGCAGCAAAACCAGGAGGTGTTTTGGTTGCTGGTGACTGGCATTCAGCTTAGTGTGTAACGGAAAATACACAGACCACATAGAAACCCCCCCAGCTTCTGAATGAGATAAATAGGAATTAAAGGTGCAATCCAACGCATGTTTGCACAGCAGCAAAACCCACTTCACATAGCGGAGCATATATAGAATTACAATATAACTGTAGCAGCTAGGAGTTCCTTGGGAGCTATTCAAAGCTGGTGTGGGGAACCTTTAGCCCTCCAGATGTTGCTGAACCACAACTCCCATCAGCCCCAGCAAGCATGGCCAACAGCTGGGGGTGATGGGAGTTGTAGTTCAGCAGCATCTGGAGGCCCAAAGATCCCCCCAGACCTGATTTAAAGGGTGGCAGGTTAGTGAGTGATCTTTTCTCCTAGAGATAATGAAATGCCCACATCTACTGTGACGCATACTTGGAAGGATCCTAGCATTTTAAAATAAACATGTCTTTCTGCGTTTTCTCAAATGCACCCCTTGTTTTCTTCCAGCATAAGATGATTACGTCAGCCCCACTGGGGTGGGGACGGGTCATTTTTGCTTATGCTGGGAAACATAATGTGCATAATGCTACAAGGACCTTGGCATTTGAAAGTACAGCTCAGGTCTTGTATTCAATTAGCTATATTTTCCTCACTTGTTCTCTACGCAGTGTCAAAATACAGTCTGCAATCCCACCGGGACAGGGACCTGTCAATTTTGATTATGTTCGAAAACACATGGCTGGTACTGCATTATTATCATTATGAAGCATTTATTGTTTCTATACAATTGCACAAGAGATAACTCCAAAAGTAAATTGCAGATATATTTAAAAATCCACAGTTACACCATCACAAATGCCATTCCGTCTGGCATATAGAAGGAAACCTGCAAGTCAAGCAGCTGGAAAAAAAAAGTTTGTTCTTAGACATTTCCAATGGCAGACACTTAAGATTAGGTGTCATTTATATATACAGTCAAAACATGAATGTATTAATTGCCTCAAACAATTAAACAATATAGTACTTAACTTTCTGAGAGTCAAAAACTAATTGTGTTGTTGCTCATTGCAGAGCGTAGAATGAGATGAAATATGCTCCGAAGGACGAGTTTTTCTTTGGATCATGTGTCTGCTTCATCTAGTCTATTTCTGCTAGATTCCCACAGGTGCATTACTGTGCAGAGCTGAATAATTGTAGGCTTGTGAATACTGCCAACCATATGATCTGAGATTTAGATGGGTGTGTGAAATGACGCTGCAATTTGCTGAGTCACTGGCGGCACTTGCACCTGAACCCAGCCCTGCTGATCTGGAATGTGGAATATATAATTTTAAAATACAATCCTAAACAGGTGTACTCAGCCACCCAGAGTGGCTGGGGGGACCTGGCCAGATGGGCGGGGTACAAATAATAAATTATTATTATTATTATTATTCAGAAGTAAGTTCTGTTGAATTCAGTGGGTCTTCATCCCAGGTAAATAGGTTTAGGACTGACAGTTTACAAAAATAAAACGTCACCCTACAAACATTATTTTCTCATGATAATCCTTACAATGGCCTTGTAAGGTAGGTCAGGGGTATCACAAATTTTTTTGGGGGGGGGGAGTGTGGGAAGGGGATGTTTGCTTTTAATTGCATTGTGTGGTCTTCCCATATTGATTTCCTCTGGATCCATCGTTTTCATTGCACCTTAGTTTCCATGCTGTTGTTGTTTTGAATATTGATGGTGAGCTGCCCTGGGAAAGTCGTCAGATGGAAGGGTAGGATATTAAGCATTTTAAACAAATAAGGTTTCCAAGTCTTTAAGGTCACAGCCCTATGTGTGCTTTGCTAGGAGATAACCCCACCACACACAGTGGGATTTACTTTTGAATTAAAATCACAGCTGACCCAAGAGTTGTTCAAAGGGCAAGACGGTGTCCTTCATGCATCGAATGCTGACCAGACTGAGAAATGAATCTTACCCCTGCCACTGGTGATGACTAGGGATGGAAGGATCTGCCCATTTTAGTTCTCCGAGTTTCCAGTTTTTCAAATCTTAAATTCAGTTATTCACACCTTGCAGCAATTTGCAATATATATATGTTTTAAAAAGCATTGCCAAAAATTCATCATTTGTCCTAATAAACACATTTTTAGATGCAGTTTTGAGTTTGCATGCAATTTCCCCTAATATAATGCATTCTTAAATGTTACTTTCACCAATATATTCAGTTTTAGGCACACCTAATTTCTGCATTTTTGTAAGCACTAGTTGGAGAACTGCACTGCAAAATTCACATTGGTGCGAATTTTGAAGGAAGGTTGAGTTTCGTTCGCATATTGTTTCACAAAGTGCACATCTGATTGTTTTGTCTTAAAATGCATACTGAATATAATTTCTCCTCCATCCCTGCTGGTGACATAACAGTGGTCCCTTCTGTACCTGAGGTTTATAGATTAGCTAGGCAAAGGACAACCGTTGTAGCACACACACAGCTTTGTCTTCAGACACTTCACCCTTGGTCCCCAGTACTACAGACGCTACTGCCTGAGGCCTGTGACTCACACTGCCTCATGGCAGCTCTGGCTCTGATGTTCAGAACGGAATTCTTTGTTTAATTCCCAGTTGGTTATAATTTCTACGTTAAAAAATGCTTTTCTTTTAAGTAACCAGAGGGGTCCATCTATTTGGGTGGGGAAGAGGGAGGAAAAACAGAAAGAAGTTTTCCTTCCTTTCTCATAACACTAGAACTCATGTACATCCATGAAACTAAATGTCGGAAGATTTAGGACAGGGAAAAGAAAGTATTTCTTCGCATAGCGTAGAAGAAGTGTTTGGATTTGATATACCCCGCTTTATCACTACCCGAAGGAGTCTCAAAGTGGCTAACATTCTCCTTTCCCTTCCTCCCCCACACCAAATACTCTGTGAGGTGAGTGGGGCTGAGAGACTTCAGAGAAGTGTGACTAGCCCAAGGTCACCCAGCAGCTGCATGTGGAGGAGTGGGGAAGCGAACCCGGTTCACCAGATTACAAGTCTACCGCTCTTAACCGCTACACCACACTGGCTCTCAGTGTATAGTTAAACTCTGGAATTTGCTTCCACAGGAGGCAGTGACAGGAACCAACATGGATGGCTTTAATAGAGGATTAGACATGGGAGCTATGTTCTCCTTCCAAGGTCTGAGGCAGCAATGCCATCTGATGGAAAACACAGGAAGGGAGAGTGCTCTTGGGCTCAGGTCCTGCTCACTGGTTTCCCACAGGCATCTGGTGGGCCTCTGTGAGAACAGGATGTTGAACTGGGAGGGCCATTGGGTTGACTCAGTAGGCTCTTCCTATGTTCTTAAAATGCTGAAGAATTTTCATAAGGTGGTGGTTGTTGTTTTTTAAAGGAAATTGCTGCAGAAATCTGGAGTTTTGAATTTAAGACTGCAAAAATGAGAAATGGGCAGAACCGAAAAATGGCAGAGCCATCGATCCCTACCCTTTCGTAAGATTCAGCTGGGTTGTTATGTTCTGTCTGAAGTTCTGCCTTACAGCAGATTCTATCCTTACTATACCAATATTTAGGTGTGGCCTTACACACACGCACAGCAGGTTGAAGTCAGAAGGGATGGCTAGAATGGCTTTGAAGTCATTTAACTGCTTAGGAGACATTTTGGCATCTATGTAGTAAATAAATAATAAGAGCTCCAAGTGGATAGACTGAAATTACTGAGAGCTGACAAGCGCCTCCACTTTTCACACTACCCTGAGACATCCTGGAAAGGGCAAAGGTTTGGTCTGGGAAAGGGAACAGCACGACTCCACTTCCTCTCGCTGAGATTTATTTAGCATCTTCCATGACAGCTAATATCTAAACAGCAGCACCGTAAATTACTCTGCTTTTCATTCTAAAGATTAGATTATTTCCATCGGACCATTCAGAGGCGTAGCAAGCCCCGGTGGTACCCGGGGCGGAATTTTTTTTGTCAACCCCCCCCCCACCACTTTAATTTAATTTTTTTTAAAAAAATTAAAAAGTGTCACCCCCCTCTGATGGTGCCACTTTGCGAGGTGGGGTTTTTTTTTTTGTGTGTGTGTGTCTATTATCTCTTTTTTTTCAATAAAGTTAAAATAAAATTTAAAAAAAAATTTAAAAAATTAAAAAAACATTTAAAAAATTAAAAACTGTCACCCCCCTCTGATGGTGCCACTTTGTGAGGTGTGTGTGTGGGGGGGTTGTGTGTGTGTGTATTATCTCTTTTTTTCAATGAAGTTAAAATAAAAAAAAAATCAAAAAAAATTTTTTTAATTTTTTTTTTTAAAGTGTCACCCCCCTCTGGGGTGGAACCCTGGGCGGCCCCCCCCGCCCCCGTTGCTACGCCCCTGGGACCATTTCCCCTATACCTTTATTTTGAAACTGATATCCAGGCCCACCCTTCCAATGAGGCCACTGTTATTTTCTACAAAGTCCAAGTCTAACACTGTAGTCACAACACCACATGTTTCGTATGAAACCACGGTCATTATCAGCAGTGCATATTCTTTTGGACTCTGCGAGTTTTGAACCACAGCTGTTTAGAAAAAAATGAATTACTTTTTATTTTTGCATGATAACTGCCATACCACTCAATGCTGAGTTGGCTAAACGTACTAGAACTGCAGTTTGGACAAGCTGAGTAGGATATTGCTTTGTAAGTGAAAATGAAGCCTTTTTCTTTCTTTGGTTCTTAGAGCCTGGCTTTTAAGTAGCAGCTGCGTGTTGGGAAAATGTAGCTTTGTACAGTTCATACTGGAGTCTTTTCAGTGGGTGGTTTGCTAGACTGTGTCCAGGTGTGTGCAGGTTATATATACAGTGGTATCTTGGTTTAAGAACAGCCCAGTTTACGAACGATTTGGTTTATGAACTCCGCAAAACCGGAAGTAGTGTCCCAGTTTGTGAACTTTACCTCGGTCTAAGAATGGAATCTGAATGGTGGAAGGGCACTGGCGGCGGGAGGCCTCATTAGGGAAAGTGTGCCTCGGTTTAAGAATGGTTTTGGTTTAAGAACGGACTTCCAGAATGGATTAAGTTTGTAAACCGAGGTACCACTGTATATAGATTCATAGAGTTGGAAGAGACCACAAGGGCCATCCAGTCCAACCCCCTGCCAAGCAGGAAACACCATCAAAACATTCCTGACAGGTGGCTGTCAAGCCTCTGCTTAAAGACCTCCAAAGAAGGAGACTCCACCACACTCCTTGGCAGCAAATTCCACTGTCGAACAGCTCTTACTGTCAGGAAGTTCTTCCTAATGTTTAGGTGGAATCTTCTTTCTTGTCGTTTGAATCCATTGCTCCATGTCCGCTTCTCTGGAGCAGCAGAAAACAACCTTTCTCCCTCCTCTATATGACATCCTTTTATATATTTGAACATGGCTATCATATCACCCCTTAACCTTCTCTTCTCCAGGCTAAACATACCCAGCTCCCTAAGCCGTTCCTCATACGGCATCGTTTCTAGGCATTTGACCATTTTGGTTGCCCTCCTCTGGACACGTTCCAGTTTGTCAGTATCCTTCTTGAACTGTGGTGCCCAGAACTGGACACAGTATTCCAGGTGAGGTCTGACCAGAGCGGAATACAGTGGTACTATTACTTCCCTTGATCTGGATGCTATACTCCTATTGATGCAGCCCAGAATTGCATTGGCTTTTTTAGCTGCTGCATCACACTGTTGACTCATGTCAAGTTTGTGGTCTACCAAGACTCCTAGATCCTTTTCACATGTACTGCTCTCAAGCCAGGTGTCACCCATCCTGTATTTGTGCCTTTCAATTTTTTTGCCCAAGTGTAGTACCTTACATTTGTCCCTGTTAAAATTCATCTTGTTTGCTTTGGCCCAATTCTCTAATCTGTTAAGGTCATTTTGAAGTGTGATCCTGTCCTCTGGGGTATTAGCCACCCCTCCCAATTTGGTGTGCCTTGACTAGGCACTTCAGAGCACAGATTGGGGTACCTGTGGCCCTCCAGCATTGGTTGAAGTACAACTTTCATCAGCCTCCTCCATCATGAGCAATAGTCCAGAGACATCTGAAGGGCCACGGATTCTCCATTCTAGGTCTATGGCATGCATGCACGAACTTGCCCTTAGCACAGTTCACGCTAATAGTGTCCAAAAGATATATCATGCACACATTTTTAATGAATGCATTGGAGGGGGCAGGATATGAGGACTGTGTAGCCCTAGGCGGTCATTCATGTCCCTAACATGTCCCTAGGCGGTCATTCATTTGACATTAGTGTGAAGCAGCTCCACATTTAGATTTTCACAGTTCACTTTAGCCTATCAGAGTTCCTGTTGCAATGGAGGAGTCCCTATGTGCTTACAATTTAGAGGAAGAACCACAGCTCAGTGGTAGAGCATCTGCTTTGCATGTAGAAGGTCCCAGGTTCAATCTTCAGCATCTCCAAATAAGGCTGAGAGAAATCCTGGAGAGCTGCTTCCAGTCAGTGTAGACCAGTGGGTTCCCTAGAGGTACTTGGACTACAGCTCCCCAACGTGGTTGGACTGCAACTCTTATTAGATCATTGGCTAAGCTGATGATGGGAATCGTGGTCCATGGGAAGGAGATGATTGGGACTGCAGTCCAGCAATGTCTGGGGATCCAAGGTTGAGGAACACAGCAGTAGTCTGTGTTCTGTCTTGATTTAAGGCAGCTTCCTACTGTTTTCACTGTAAGCATATAGTTGCTCCAGGGTGGTCCTCCAGGGATGTGGTCAATGCATCTGCTGTCAGGGCCGAAGCTGGTGGGGCATAAGGCAGGCACTGAGCAGAGCCCTTTATCACCCGGGTCCTACTTGTGAGGAGGTGAACAGGGCTGTTCGCTTTTGCAAGTAGCCCTTTTGGGTTCTTCATGACATCTCTAGTTATAATCCAGAGACAGAGAGCAGAATCTCTTTCCTCCTCCGCAAATATCCTTGGGGATTCATTTTGGAAAAACTGGGACTCTACAAACAGAGTAAAAGGCACAACAACAGATTCCTTTTAAATCAGACTTTATCTGCCATCTGAGAAGATTCTGCTTTTACATGCAGTTTGGGGTTGAAACGTTTCCACTTAGGCAGTTGAAAGCGTATTGCCAGATTGACAGGCCTGTACTGATAAGTTGCTGTTTGTTATTTATGGTGATTATATGGGGTGTTCTTTATTTCAATGTATTACGTCTGCAGTGATGTAGGTCTTCTATTTAAAGATAATATTTATTTATCATGCCAGGAGTATCCGGTGTCTAGGAAGGTTTCTATCAGGAAAGTAAACACGAGGCGCAGGCGAACAAAGTGTAAGTGAAATGCTGTGTTTACGTTCAGTATTGAATTTTTTATTTCATTTCCCAATTTTGTAAGAGGGGAAAAACCAAAACAAGAGTCATGGTGAGGGGATGGAAATGCAGAACATTATGTGCTATCTATGGCAGCTGTTGATAGTCTTTGCATACACCTTTATTCATTTATTCCTGATAGTCTCGTGTCAGGACATAGGGAACACAGGAAGTTGCCTTAGGGAACACAGGAAGTTGCCTTATACCAAATCAGACCATTGGTCCATCTAGCTCAGTATCCTCAGGGTTTCAGGCAGAGTTCTCTTCCAGCTCTACCTAGAACCTTCTGCATGAAAAACAGATGCTCTACTATTGAGCTATGGCCCTTCCTGATTTTGCTATGTATGTAGTAAAATCAAATTTACTGCACAGCGTTGTATCAAACTAGTGATTTTAAAAGTACCTGATCATTCGGTAGAGCCTGAGAAATATTTCTCGAACAAGATTTAAAAGTACCTGGTCATTGGGTAGAGCTTGAGAAATATTTCTTGAAAAAGATTTAAAGGGAAGTATTACTAGTGAGGAGCAGCAAGAAAGAAAAATAGCTTTTTGTCAGAGATTTTTTTTTATTCTTAACACCCTGACTGAAGAAAATGCTAGCAATGTACCCCAATTCTGGTGGGTGTGGCTTAGGGCACCACATCAAGCTGAGGGGAAGAGGCTCTCTGAGGAACCCCAGGGTATGCCCCAGAAGTGTTAAGTTGACTTATTTCCCCCAGCAAGCTCCCTTTGGTTCAACAAAAGCCACAGACATTTCCCTAAGATTTAAATCTGCACTGGAGCAAAGAAGAGTAAGGCAAATCAGGGCTGACTGCTATTGATCATCTGATGGTGAACATACCATCAAGGCCAGCTTTTAATTACATTTTTCCTGGAGAAACTCCTTGTTTTGTTCAGGAGTCAGGTCTTCAGAATGGCTGGCAACACTCCAATGGGAAATTAAGCTGTCTTGAAATCAACGGGTCTGCACTTACTTAATTTTGAGTGGATGCCCTTTGAAAGTTGTGTTTTTAAAAAACAGCCAAGGCAAGTCGAAAGCAGCCTCTCCATTCAATACAACTGTATCCTATTCCAGGGTTGACTAACCTGTGGCTCTCTAAATATGGCTGAACTACAATTCCCATCACCCCTGACCATTGGCTGTTCTGGTTAGGGGTGTTGGGAGTTGTAGTTCGGCAACATCTAGAGGTCCCATCTCTACCCTGCTCTGATCCAGGGCAACAACTGAAAAATCAGTTCTGCATCTGCTCTAACTTCCCTTCGGCTGTTTTTTTTGTGAGGATACTTGTCCCTGATAAACCATGGGTCCCATTTTGTCCCACTATCCTTTTGGGGGAGATTTGGATGAAAACATGCTTTCAAGTGAGCATGCTCAGGATTTTCGCCATTATTTTTAATTTCTGGCTTATGATTCAGAGCCAAACAATATGCTATGTTAAATGTGCTTCGGCATTTAAAGTAGGTTCAGTTTTAAGCAGTTGCTGCCATGGCAGGGACACTGTATTCTCTCTCCTACTTCTGCCCTGCGCAAACATGCTACCCAACCCTCAAAGCTGCAATTTCCTTCAGAAACTAAGCCCCCCATTGGTGCCAACGAAAGCTTCCCTTCCAAGACAAATTGCAGCCATGTGGGTGTCAGGGACTGGCTAGGTGAGGAGGAATGGTGGGAGGCTACAGCCGGGGAACCCCACAGGGAAGCATCAGCGTGGGAAGGATCCAAGCCGGGAGAATGGTGGTGGGATGCAGGAGACAGGTCAGAGGAAGGAGGGAGTGCAGGCGGGTTGGAGGCTGAGCAAGCAACAGGTTTAAGTGAGACTGAGGTAGCTGAAGAGGAGGCTGAGATCCCCAGCCACCTGCCGTTTCCACTGTTTCCTTCTCCCTTCCTCCTCTGTCCCCAAGAACAAGGAGGGAGTTACATGTAGCAGAACAAAAGGCACAGGGAGCCCCTCCCCAAAGGAGTTTGCAACTTTTGGGAAGACAGCTGGCTGGGGAGGAGCCTTAGGAGGAAGTAGGAGGCTCAGATCCTCAGTTCTGGCAACTGCCTCACCAAGTTCGTCCTGTCCGTGGAGTTCTCTGTTCGGTTTTTTTCCCCTCTGAATAATAAATCAACCTTGCTGCTCACCTCTGAGCTTCTGTGCTGAACTGCAGCTGAGCCAGTCCTGAGAGTGGGAGAGGGTATTTTGGTTGGACCCACAGCAGGGGAAGAAAGAGCTAAACCCATGTACTATGTAATAATAATAATAATAATAATAATAATAATAATAATTTATTATTTATACCCAGCCACACTGGGCGGCTTTCAACCAAATATTAAAAACAATACAGCATCAAACATTAAAAACTTCCCTAAACAGGGCCGCCTTCAGTTGTCTTTTAAAAGTAAAATAATTGCTTATTGCCTTGACATCTGCTGGGAGGGCATTCCACAGGGCAGGCGCCACTACCGAGAAGGCCCTATGGTCCTGACCTGGATTGCACGCTCCCACGTAGTTTAAAAATGCACTTGCATTAAATATGTTATAGCTCATTTAATGTGACACACAGGGTTTTTTTTTCTTCTCAGTTATAATTTGTATGTGAAGAAATGCCTTTCCTTTAAGTAACCACAAAGGTCGACTAATGCCAGTGAGCTGGAGGTGTGAACTATTGGGTTTGCCAATCCCCCGCCCACCCGTTTCTGGTACCAGCCAAGCCTGTTAGAGCACTCCTTGAAATGTCAGGGGAAATGCGTGTTCTACCAACAATAAAGTCAGCAAAAAGTCTACCTGGCATTTCTGTCATCATTTAATTTGAGGGCTTCCTTTTAGATAGTTTCTTAGAGCTGAACAAGACAATGTCAGAAAACAACAACAACCACCAAAATGTCATGGCATCTTCCCTGAGCAGGAATTTTTTTCCCACCCTTGGTGCAAAAAATAGCTTGGGAAAGGAGGTGACATGCATGGCAAAACATCAATTAGCTCATAAAGAGGCTCAGATGGGTTGTAAAGTGCTGATTAGCTTGCCAAGGAGGGAGCAAAGTGGGGCTTATTTGCAAAATGTGTTATTGCAAAGAGTGTGCCAACTCCATTTGGGAAACATCACTGCAAATGAAATTGAGTAGAATAATGAAAAAAGGAAGGAGATGGTATTTTGAAGAGGGAGAGTGCCATAGCTTCTTTTAAAGGATCTGCTGTTCAAAGTGTGAGAGAGGTGGCAGGACTAATCAATGTACGATGTGACTGGAATAAGCTGGTAATAGGAAATGGCTGTGCTATTTCAGGCACTTGTGGGTCTAGCTTCAGGACTGATTACCAACTTTCCACCACACACACACACACACACACACACACACACACACACACACACACAAGCCTTCCTAACTTCAAAACATCACAACTGTTAATATGAATGCCTTTTTGCTTCTGTCCTTCACACAATGCCCCCCCATATTGCCTATCACCAATAAAATGGTGTTTACCTAGCTGCTCCTTCTTACTAAATTCTCAGTCTTGTTACCCAAAGTTGAAGAGAATCCATAACACAGACTCTCCCAGTGTCCCTTTTTCCCCAGGGACAGTCCAGGATTTACAGTAGCCATCCCAATTTCTGATCTGATTCCAGAATGTCCCACTTTTCCTTAGGATAAGGGCTTTTTTTTCAGCCAGAACTCACCGGAAGTCAGTTCCGGCACCTCTCAGGTGGGTGCCATTGCCATTATAAGAGAACAAGGAAGGCATTCATGGTGAGTTCCAGCACCTCTTTTTCCAGAAAAATAGCACTAGGCACCCCTTTTCCCATCAGAGAAATGTTGGAGGATATGTAACAGGATGTCCCTATAATTCATGGGGACTAAATTCAGGAGAATTCTTTAAGCATTCACAAACTAACCAACATTGGAATGCAGTGCCACTTAGTGGTTTTGTGATAGCATGCTCCCAGTTTGGTCTGAAGACAAAGACTGTATTTAATTTAGAGCTGACTATGGTGTGGTAGAGCTGATATGTATTACTGTGATGTGTTTATACATAGCTACATACACCCATGGACTGCAAAAAGATCAAACCTATCCATTCTGAAGGAAATCAGTCCTGAGTGCTCACTGGAAGGACAGATCCTGAAGCTGAGGTTCCAATACTTTGGCCACCTCATGAGAAGAGAAGACTCCCTGGAAAAGACCCTGATGCTGGGAAAGATGGAGGGCACAAGGAGAAGGGGACAACAGAGGACGAGATGGTTGGACAGTGTTCTCGAAGCTACCAACATGAGTCTGACCAAACTGCGGGAGACAGTGGAAGACAGGAGTGCCTGGCGTGCTCTGGTCCATGGGGTCACGAAGAGTTGGACATGACTAAACGACTAAACAACAACAACAACATACACACATATATCTACACACACACACACACACACACACACACACACACACACACACACACAAACACACACTTAACCCCCACCATTACCACTTTGTCCCATTATTGGCTCATGCTAAATAATTTGTTTCAGCACTTCAGAAACCTGTGAAACCTACCTTGTCTCTCCAGCTTTGGACATCGGGTGGTGTATATGGTAACTATGACCAACTGCACACCTCAACAACAGGAGGGGACAAACACATGCAAACCCCTCAGGTATTGGAGGCACATGTGAGGGAGCCACAGGGTCATGGATGTGCACATGGAGGGATCACACCAGCAGGTGTGCCAGCTGCATGCACGGTGGCTGTGTGAAACAGCCCTCTGCACATTCTGATGTATGTAGACAGAACACTTTTCACAGATATTGATGTGCACAGATGGGGCTCCTCCTAGGGGTAGGGAGGCATGAATCCTGATTGGCCCAGGTTCCCTCTCCCATGGAGGAGCCCCCCATGCATATGATGTATTGCGGTAGGCTTGCTTGGCCACCGAATGCATGGCCACTGTCTGTGGGGAGGCAGGGATAGCTGCAATGCCCTCTTTGCAAGCTTTCAGCATTTGAGTGGGTTCATGTGAACCACTCTAATGGGACAGTAGCTTCCACAGTACGACATTGCGTTTCTGCAGTGAACCAAGAGTGGAATTTAAAAGCTGGTTTGATGCAACACTTGTTATAGTCCTATATTATCCACCCGTGCCCCTTCCTTCTGAAATGCTGACTGAGACATAAGTCTTGTTAGACAAACGTCTCCTACAATTATTAGCTCCCTCCTTCCTTTGCATCTGCTACGCCTTTCATTGCTTCCTGTTTTGGGTGGCTGTAGCATTCCTGATTACTAGCTGCTTAGTTGCACACTAAGTTCTTAGTTCCTGTTCTATGCAGTAGAGGGGGGATATGCTTTAATTACAGTTTTCTTGTCCTTTTAAATTCTTTTGCTGATTTAATTTTTGCTCTTTTGCTATGAAGAAAAAATAATAATGAAAGGAAAGAAGTTGAATAAGTCCCTTTCCCCCAAGGAACAGGAAATGATTAATTAAGCTGTCATTAAGGGACTGTTCATCAATAATAATGCTGCTACTTTGAATAGGAAGAAATTAAAGAGGCAGAAGCTTTGGTAATTAAACACATTGTAGACATGTTTTGTCAGTCAACAGTAAATTATCTGGTCCTGAAACTGCATTTCGAATTTTCAAAAAATTGCAACTAACCGAGTCTAAAAGCAGAGTGGGAAAGGAAGTCAATTTCAGACTACAAAGCAGCAGGTTTATGTTTTCAAGGAAGGCCTGTAGCTTGGAGGTAGAGCAATGGCTTTGCATGCAGAAGGTGCCAGGTTCAATCCCCAGCATCTCTACATGGGAATGTCCCTTGCCAGAATCCATGGAAAGCCACTGCCTATCCATGTGGTCTAGATGGGCTGGCTCAGGGCTCAGGTACATTAGTCAAAAAACAATGCTTTGAATGTGTATTAAGCATACCAGATGGCACCAGAGAGCAAGCAAATTTTCTATGCAATTTTTACATAGGTTCCCCCCCTTTTGTTATAACAATTTAATTTCTGGCTTATTTATAGCGGGGGTTTTTCCCCTGTGTTTAGATCCACCCTGCATCTTCCTATGGTCCAAGGCCAGCTTTTGAACTTCATAGAACTCTTCCTTGGGGTTGATATTAAACAAAAACAGAGGGCAGGAGGCAAAAAAAACCTACTGATAGAGAACACAGTGGAAGACCAGTCTGCAGAATGCTGCAGTGGTGATTCAGGAAGCTCTTTGCGGGCAAATTAGGTTAAAATGGGCAAAAAAGACCACAGGAAGGTGTGATGCATACTAGGACAAAGAAGCAAAGTCAGCAACTAATGCAACTCTGTCTCTGTCACTGATTGGAACTCATGGGCTGCTTTGCAATGTAAAACAAATGCAAAGCTTTTACGGTCAAAGGACAAAGAAGAAAGCCACAGAATAATCATTTACTTCTTGTCTACAGGGATCTGTGGCATGAACGATTGTCTGCTCCTTGCTTGCTGTCTACGATGAGCACAGAATGTGATGTTTAGGTAGATCAGTTAAATCAGGGATAGGGAATCTGTGTCTCTTCAGATGTTTCTGGATTATTTATTTACTTATTTGATTTATGAACTGTTTCCCACAAGGCATCCCAAATCATTTTTTTTTCAGTGGAAAATAATTTTATTCTGCAATTTGCAGCACACTAGAGGACAAGGATAGCAAAACAAACCATTACAGATTTCTTGTGTGTCATTGTTACAATATATGGTTGGGAAGAAGTGATAAGCACTGAAAATCAGATAAACAACAAGTAAAACAACAATCTGATGCAGCCCCCTCCGAAACCCAGTGTGCGTCACTGGAGGTTGTGAACTCTCAAGAGAAGTATTTATGAAAGCTAGGAGCGGAAACTGTACTGTTTCAGATTGATTAGATGCAGTTTGGCTCTTTGCTTTCTACTAGGGTTGCCAGGTAAGGAGCATCCCAGACCCTGAGAATTCAGGGCTCAAACATGAAACCTAGGGGTGACCCTTGGAGATATCACATGGGCAGGCCCTGGAGATGGAGGTTAATTGGGAGAGGGGAGTGGAGAAGGGCAGACCGCCCCTGCCTCGATTGTCTAAAATGCTATTATTTGCAGCCCACTCCTGCTGGGCCGAGCTTGCAAACTGTATGCAAAGTCTTCTTTATTTTGTTTTGTTTTATTACTTTATTTTATTAATCTTTAATCGCACTCTCGCCCACCTGGGGATTCGAGCCCCCCCCCCCGCCTGCCACCTGGAGGGGGCCAGGCAAATCTGGAGACTTCAAGTCACACTTGGAGGTCTACTCTAAACATAGGTAAAGGTAAAGGGACCCCTGACCATTAGGTCCAGTCGTGACCGACTCTGGGGTTGCGGTGCTCATCTCGTTTTATTGGCCGAGGGAGCCAGCGTACAGCTTCCGGGTCATGTGGCCAGCATGACTAAGCCGCTTCTGTGCACGGAAACGCCATTTACCTTCCTGCTGCAGCGGTACCTATTTATCTACTTGCACTTTGACGTGCTTTCGAACTGCTAGGTTGGCAGGAGCAGGGACCAAGCAATGGGAGCTCACCCCGTTGCGGGGATTCGAACCGCTGAACATACCATACATTAATCGTTCCATGAGAGCAGGATGCGAAACACGCTCATACAGTGGTGGATTGTGTTTTAATGGCCCAAGACGCACAGGCAAAAAGGAGCTCACCACACGCCAGCCCAGCCCTCGCCGCTTCAGTAACATCAGCCCTAAGCTGCTTTGTGAGGCTGGAATGATCCCTTTGCAAGGCTTGGATCTGATCAGATCCCTGCCTTGCAAAGCGGTGCAGGGCAGCATGAGCAGCACACCCTCCCAGGAAAATGTGCCTGAGGCAATCACCCCTGACCCCCCCCTACCCCTGTGCTTATACCAATTTCCATTAAAAAAAAACAAAAAACCAGAGGATGCTTTTCAGTCTCTGGCTACTAATGATCTGACTGCAACCAATAGGAAATTAATAAGATCTTTATGGAGGAATTTTGAGCCAGTGAAAACAGAGAGAAGAGTTGAAGGGCCTGCTCTGGGGACAATCAGGTTTGTTAATTTAGAAATATGCTCAGATATTTGAATTCCTAAATCTGGATATAATGGGTCTTGTCAGGTGTTCCTGCCTTTCATAGAACTACTGTTACAGAAGAACGTTCTAAGTCTGTAACATATTTTAGGTGTTTTTGCTCTCTCAATGGTTTTCAATGACAATAGAAGCCACTTATTGTGGTTGTCTGCTTTGAATCTGCTAAGTAAAAGAAAGACAGGCATTTAAAAACGTGTACATTATTACGCCCTTGTTTCCAGAACTGATATGGGATCCTGAGGCTAAGTTGACATCAGCCTGTGCTCCACTAAGCCTTGGAAATGATGAAGGAATTCCCCCCTGAAGGTGTTGTTGCAGGGCACAAAGACCTAACTTGAACCTACCTTCTGGAACATGTGCTCTTCAAACACATGGCAAGCGGAGGTGTTCAGAGCATGATGACCCTCAGATGCTACCATAGTCATTTTTTTGTTTGTCTGTCAGACAGTTGGGCCATATCATAGGATCAGGGAAGGAATGCTAAATGAGATGAGGAACGGCTTAGGGAGCTGGGTATGTTTAGCCTGGAGAAGAGAAGATTAAGGGGTGATATGATAGCCATGTTCAAATATATAAAAGGATGTCATATAGAGGAGGGAGAAAAGTTGTTTTCTGCTGCTCCTGAGAAGAGGACACGGAGCAATAGATTCAAACTACAAGAAAGAAGATTCCACCTAAACATTAGAAAGAACTTCCTGACAGTAAGAGCTGTTCGACAGTGGAATTTGCTGCCAAGGAGTGTGGTGGAGTCTCCTTCTTTGGAGGTCTTTAAGCAGAGGCTTGACAGCCACCTGTCAGGAATGCTTTGATGGTGTTTCCTGCTTGGCAGGGGGTTGGACTGGATGGCCCTTGTGGTCTCTTCCAACTCTTCTATGATTCTATGATTCTATGATTCATGCTTTTTTTCAGGATTAGGCTAGTTAGGTTCACAGTCAATCACTTCTGGGAAAAGATGTCAATAGGAAATATGAAACCAACTGGCCAGTGCCTAGCCAGCTGCAGCTAACTTGCAAAAAAGGCCAAATGCAAGCGAGCTAATGACTCATTCTTTAACTCATTACTCATCTCTTAACTGTAACATAGAGAAAACTCGAAAACCACAAGAAAAGATTTGGGACCATATGTTGTGATAAAAAGAGGATCTGCTAAATGCTCGCAGACCCATCTTGGTACTGATCTCTCATTCATTGCCAACGGCCATCACTTCACTTCCTTGACTTCCGTGGGACTTAGGCTATTTTAATCTTTGTCTAGCATCTGCACTGTGAATTCCCCCCAGTCTGAACTGCAAACAGAGCATGAAGAAGTGGAGGGAACTTCCAGTAACAGGGTGTGAATAGGCATTCTCTTGTTTATATTTATTCATTTATGCCATTTCTACCCCACCTTTCCTCCAAGCAGCTTAAAGGGCTGTAGGTGGTTCTCCCCACACCCACATTATGCTCACAATAGCTCTGTGAGGTAGGTTAGGCTGAGAGACTGACCCACTGAGCTTCAGGGCTGGGTGGGCAGTTTTGAACTTGGGTCCCCCACGCCTGGGTCCAACGCTCTAACCACTACACCACTTTCTGATTCCATCTGCACTGTACATTTAAAACAGCACCACACCACTTTAAACAGTGGCTTAACAATCAATGCATCTTCACAGTGCACTCTGGGAATTGTGGCTCTGCGAGTGGAACAAGAGTCTCTGAACCACTATCAGCACCCTTATCAAACTACATCTCCCAGAATACTTAGCGGGAAGCTAGGACTGTTCAGTTCAGTTCAGTTCTTTATTCGACCATCAGTCAGAAAAGATACATTTCCATACAAAATTAAAACTTCTAAAACGTCTAAAAGAACTTTGGAGTAAAACATAGCCAACAATAAAATGAAGCTATACAGATAAACCCATGTCGATGCTGTCAATTTTAATCTTGCAACGCTTAAGAGCTAGAAAAAGAAATTTGGCCACCAGGGAGGCTGTTTTTCCAGTAACATTATTCAACAAATATAGAACCTGTCTTTCTCTGGATAGAGAGCTAAGTTGACATAGGAGTGGAGCTATAAGATTTTGCCTGAGATCTGCATAGAAAGGGCAGGTCAGGAGAATATGTTCGGTGGACTCTACCACTCCTAGGGCACAATGACAAGTTCTCTGAGCGTATGGGACTCCCCTGAACCTTCCCCACAATACCGCAGATTCGAGGACATTTAATCTGGCCGCTGTGAGGAGTCTACGGTATTCCACATAGTGGATTTCCGTGAGATAAGGGGCTGGTGTAGCCTGATAGATCTGATCCCCCAGGAACATCCCTGATTTCACAAGGGCCATGCTAGGACTGTTTAAAGTGGTGTCATAGTGCTTTAAATGTATGGAGCGCATGTCATCATAAGCAGTCAGTGATGGCTTCTCAGTTACTCATATGTAATTGGGGAAGGGTCTAGTTTAACATTGTATTTCTATCACTGTTTGTAACTTAATATGCTTTATAAACCATATTCCCATTTTTAAAAAGGAATACCTCACAAAACCAGAAGCTTTTCTATTGGGAATTATAGGTACCGACATAATAAGACAAGATATCAAACTTTTTCAACATGCAGTGACCGCAGCGAGAATACTGATTGCCCCAAAATGGAAGCAAGAACAAATGCCGACTGTAGAGGAATGGAAAATGAAACTATTAGACTATGCAGAAATGGATAAAATGACAGGGAGAATCCGGGAGCAGCAGGACCAGAAGTTTGTTAAAGACTGGAAAAAATTTACAGATTATTTAAAAGAAAGTACTGAAATGAACACGTTTGTAGGATTGCAGGAGGTGTTGTAGAATATGAAAAAATGCTGTTGTAAATATGAACTTATATTTGAGTAGGAGTAGATATTGTAGAACAATGGTTGAAATAAGAAGTATAAGATTACACAGAAGTATATAAAGTCACAAGAAAGGTTTGAAGGAAGTCAAGGCCGTAAAAAGCCAAAAAGGTTTAAGAAGTGGAATGATGTGATGTTATTATTGTAAAAATTCTTTTGTTGAAAATAATAATAAAAATTATATTAAAAAAAAGGAATACCTCACTGCTTTCAGGGTTAAAAGGGCTGGTGTCTAATGGCTGTTCTTTTCAATACTTGTCCACTCTTTCAAGCTGTGCAAGGTGGTGAGTTTCACCTTCTATCACCTTGATTTACTTTATTTTTCCCCTCCCTCCCTCTCCCCGCTCCCCTCTCTCTGTGTAAGCAAGGGAGGGAGGGGAAAACATATTACATGGGTAAATGTGGACCAAATAGTTCTTAAATGGCTCCATGCCCAGCGATTGCAACTGGGACAATTTTCAAAATGGCACTCTGCAAAATGCAGTGTTTATTTTATTTTCGCACCTTGGAAGGAAATGTGCTCTTTGGGAAAATTGCCACTTGCACATTTTGTTTGCTATAATGGTAAGCAAAAGTTTCAATTTTTATATAAACGCCTGGGCAGCCATCTTGGCTAATTCAAAGTCCTTAAGTGCAGTAAGGCTTAGCAATTGTCAGGCTAAGGGCTAGGGAGTGGGGAGGGCAGTCTGCCTTGGATAGGGCTGTGCTTCCTTTGCAAACTCATGTTTGTGGGGAATAATACCAGACCTGGCTTTGATTATCAGGGGATGAATAATGCACACTTCAATGGCATCAAGATAGGATTCCGGGATGCACTCTATGTGGGGCTATCTTTGAAAAGTGTTGAGAAACTTCAGCTGGTTCAGAGCAGAGATTTATTATTTATTCTCCAGAATATTGTATAGCGCTGTATCATAAAAATATACCACCGTGGTTTACAACAATATGAAAACATAAAACCAGACAGTAAAATCATAAAAACAATTAAAACATGTTCAAAGCAAAAACAACAACAACCCTTCTCTGAATTTTGCAATGCAGTTTCCCAGCCATGTTATGTGTACAAAATTGCATATTCCCTGAGCTATTACAGGTAAATGTAGTTAATATCCCACACCTGCAACAACGGCACCACCAGACACACTTGAAAGCATTACAGAGAAAAGCTGATTTGTTTATGGCACTTTCAAGAGTGTACTGTAGGTGGCACTGTACCATTGAAGATCTGCATGAGCTACAGATGGTTTGGTAAGGCTAGTTTGCTCTTTTTTTAAGATTTAACGTGGCAAGAAGAAGAAGAAGAAGAAGAAGAAGAAGAGGAGGAGGAGTTTGGATTTGATATCCCGCTTTATCACTACCCTAGGGAGTCTCAAAGCGGCTAACATTCTCCTTTCTCTTCCTCCCCCACAACAAACACTCTGTGAGGTGAGTGAGGCTGAGAGACTTCAAAGAAGTGTGACTAGCCCAAGGTCACCCAGCAGCTGCATGTGGAGGAGTGGGGAAGCGAACCCAGTTCACCAGATTACAAGTCCACCGCTCTTAACCGCTACACCACACTGGCTCTCAGTGTATAGTTAAACTCTGGAATTTGCTTCCACAGGAGGCAGTGACAGGAACCAACATGGATGGCTTTAATAGAGGATTAGACATGGGAGCATGTGGAGGAGAGGAGACACGAACCCGGTTCCCCAGATTACGAGTCTACCACTCTTAACCACTACACCACACTGGCATAGTTTAAGGCTGGCTCTTCTGGTTATATAATGCAGGAGTTTCTATTGTAATTCTGAAAAGATTGGTCTGGTTTTTGCCCCCGGCTGCCGCTGAAGTGTAGCAGTCAAAGAGAATCATTATTTTGATGGGACTGTCCACAAAACAGGATAATAGAATTTTATAGTTGGAAGGGACCCTGGAGTGCTGGTGGTCATATATTCCAGTCCTCTTGCCCAATGCAGGAATCTTGCAACTGAGAACATAAGAAAACCCCTAATGGAGAATGTCAGAGGCCCATCTAGCCCTGGGCTCTGTTCTCACAGTGGCCAACCAGATGCCCATGGAATACTGTGTTTAAAACACCATATTTCAAAAAGTGTGTGAGTGCTGCCCATTCAGAATGCTTTATGTCCCCAACAGCTCTGTGAAGTAGGTTAGTTTGAAAGGCCAAGACTCTCCAGAGAGCCTCATGGATGAGTGAAGGATGTTGGAAGGGATTGGAGATATGCTGTGCTCTGATTCTATGGAAGGGTAGAGTTGCGTGCCCCCAGAATATGAACAAGGGTCAAGTCTGCTAGTAGGGCCGGTCCTACCATTAGACAGTGAGGTGGCTACTTCAGGCAGCAGATTTAGAGTGTCTTGAAAAGGCAGGAAATTGCAACTTATTTGTTTTATTGTTGTATTTTTACTGCCAGGGAGAGGGAGAGGCGCTTGTGGATTTTGTGTTTATCAAGCACGCAAACAAATGGACTTGGAGCTTTTTCTGAGCAAGCAGTCATTTTATACATTTTTGAAATAAATAAATTAGTTGAACCACCATGTAACCTGACATATTTATCTAGACCATCTTCCAGTTCAAGTTCTAGACAGGTTAAGAAATAATGAACCAGGATTTTGGGAAACAACACAAATAAACATTTGAGCCATTTTGGGGGGGTTGCTCTATTTTGGGGTACAGGATGCCTCCATTGTAATGTGGGGAGCAGGCCTCTTTGGGTCTCACAGAAGAAAATTACTGGCTCACACAATTTCTCTTTACTTCTTTTGACAGCAAGGCACGTACATATCATCTTAATGAAATATATTTTCCTCTGGGCAAAATTGCAGTGGCAACTCTAGATGACACCTCCCTGCCCCAGTAGGAAGGTTCCGTCGGGCCATTTCCTGACAAGCTCTATTTATTAAGCTTTTAAAAGCATTAATAATCTTTGACCAGCATGAGCAGTTAACTACATAAATAGTGTAATCCCCTAAAATTATCTCTGCACGACGTTGCCAGAGCTCTACTTCCTTAGCCTCCTAATAATTTGCCCTTGCAGCAGCCATGCAGAAGTGGGGGCGGGGGGGGGGGTTGGAGGAAAGGAAAAAAGTGAGATTAAGGGCATAGTCTGAAATCAGGAAAGGCGTTTAAACTGATCGTTCATCTATTTGTAGATTTCCTTTTCAAGCAGTTTAAAAAATGGTATCGTGGCAGACTTATGGGCAGCGATAAAGGAAGGAATTAAGACTCCATCTTTTAAAACCTGTCCCCAGGTTAAGTGCAGATGGCTCCAATCAAACACAACATGAAAGATTTTTTGCGTACCGCTGAAGAAATGATGGGAAAGGGCAACTAAAATTCCTTTTGCCACCTCTTAGGGCATGTCCACACTTGGCAGGGTCCAAGCGGTTTCCCCCTGGGAAGTGTGGATAAGCCCTTTTGTGTGATATATATTGTCTCTGCAAACCTTGGGATTTTCCTGCAGTTGTTGATACATGTCAAGGCTTTAGGAAAGCTATTCCTCCCCCAGTTGCAGCAAGAGCAGAGAAAACAAGGCAGAGTCCTTTGTAATGAGTTTATTCATTCATAATAGCGAGAGACAAAAGAACGCAACAAGCTCTGACAATGGTGTTGCTCCAACTGAGCTCCTCCTCCCTCCTTCCCAAGCAACAGCATCTTCCCTTACGGTGGCTCAGTTGTCTCTGAGTCCGTTGTTCCTGCACTCTTAATGAGCGCCGAGTTCTGGGAGAAGGGAGTTCAGAAATACTCTCCAGTGACGTGTCAGCTGGCTGCCCTGCCACTGTCTCCCCCTACCTTCTTCTAACACTTCCCAACTCTTTTGTTCCTCTATCCCTGAGCTGTGATCTTCCTCAAACCCATCAAAGCCCTGCTGTAAATCAATGCTGCATTCCACTTCTCCTGTGGTGTTAGGAGGGGGGGATTCTCCACCCTTCCTCCTCCAGCTCGCCCTCTTGAGTCCAATCCCTGACAATACACCTATCTCTTGTGTACGAATGGTGCCATCTTGGCAACCCTTGTTCCAACGTACACAATCCATCACTACACTGCATTACTCCTCTGGCTCAGTAGAGCAGAGGTGGAGAACCTGATTTGGCCAGCAGGCCAGACCCCTACCTCCCCTGTCCATCACAGGAGAAATTTGACAGGTGGGTGGAGCCACTCACCTCTCAATCACCTGATGTCACTGTGACATCAGGTGATGATTGTTTTCAGAGCATGATCAGCTGATGGGTGGTCTGCTTTCTACTTCAAGTCTGCTTTCTACAGGGAATTGGCTGTGTAGTTGACTTCTTCACTCGGCTGTGGTTCACACAGCCGATCTAGCTCTTCAAGACCTTCCTTTTTCAACAAGTCATATCAGTGGAGATGTTTATCCCAGTCTGTATCTGTGCTGGATTCAAAACTTTTTTCATTTTACGTATGGAAGTATTTCCATTCATGAAAGAGTTTATATATTTTTAATTGTTACAGTTATTTTTCTACAGTATACAAAATTGTGTAATTGCTTTTAATGTTGATGTTCCTCCTGTGAAATCGCTTCACAGTATTTCGTGGGAAATGATTCATAAATGGAGATAAATGAATGCAATCTCTTCCCCCTCCCTTATTTTTTTCTATTGAGATCAGGACCTTAAAAATCAGAATTGTCTAATGTTTCTCCGGGTAAGCTCTTGTGTCAGTAAGTTCCGTGCTTCTAAGTTTTGGTGACTGCTGTTTTCAAAAAGCATTAATTCACTGGAGCTTCTCCAGTGATTTCTCAAAGATGCCTTCAGGCGATGCTATAGTTGCAACCTTTGATGTCACTCCTTTTGACCCTTGATGCTTGTCTTTTTGGATGTCAAGCTTTGCCTCTTGTTCTGGAAATCCCATTCCACTCCATTGTGGATACAGGGTTGCCCAGGGCTGTTGCCCTTGCCATCCTGTGTTAACCTGCTACTTCTGAAAATTCAATTTATCTTCTTGCTAGCTTTGGAAGCGCAGCAGATGCCATAAGTAAGTCTTTCCAAAGCTTGGGGGAACTCTGCTGATATGCTGGGAGATTCATATTGTTATGTGTTTGGGTTCCAGAGTTTGCGGGTGCAAGGGTTGTGGGTGCACATTTAGTAAAAGTGAGAATTAATCAAGGTTGGATTAAACTTTTTGCTCCATCAAGCAAAAAGAGACAAGGGTGAATGAACTAGCCACTCTTGCTTGAGAGAAAAGTAGTACAGTGGTACCTTGGTTCTCAAACGCCTTGGTACTCAACGCCATGGTTCTCAAACGCCGAAAACCCGGAAGTAAGTGTTCAGGTTTTCAAACATTTTTTGGAAGCCAAACATCCGATGTGGCTGTCAGCTATTGTTTCCAGGGCACCTGTACCAATCAGAAGCCGTGCCTTGGTTTTTGAACATTTTGGAAGTCAAATGGACTTCCGGAATGGATTAAGTTTGGCGCTTTTGTTTTTGGTATTTATTTTGCGTTTTTGTTTTTGAGGCTTTTTTGGTTAATTTGTTTTTGTGACTGTGTGGAATCCAGTTCAGCTACTGATTGCTTGATTGTGTGACTACCGTACGGAAATGGATAATGATTATCTTCAGTGCAGGTAAGAATTTTTTTTAACTTTTATCTTTATCATCTACAATACTGTCTTATTTATTTTATAGTACAGTACATTGATTATTGATTTCATTTTATGGATCAATGGTCTCGTTAGATAGTAAAACTCATGTTAAATTGCTTTTTAGGGGTTGTTTTGCATTGCTTTCTATGGTAAAGCACACCTTGGTTTTGGAACGCTTTGGTTTTGGAACGGACTTCCGAAACGGCTTAAGTTTGAGAACCAAGGTACCACTGTATTTAGTATTAGAGAAGTATATATTTTGGGTGGATAAGAATCTGTGGGCTGGCCTGCTAAGCAGATGTGTGCATGTCTGTGATGTATGCAGGCAGCTGGAAGGAGGATTCAGGAAACAGAACAACGCTGGATGCCTCTTGCCAAAGGCTGCTCTAGAGACAAAGAGAAAATCTGTTCATATTGGCTCTCTTTCCAATCCTGAGCATGGTTCCATTATTCTCTCTACAATGTGTTGTTTTTAATGCAGCTCAATGGAAATCTACCACCCTACGACCTCCACCTCCCACAGCAAGAAATAACTTCAGCACGGCAGATAAATCGTGAAAAATCCATTTCAGCCCAAAGTCTAAGCTTCATTTTACAATTATCCCAGCTAATAAAGGATGCGATGGGATGGCTCCAGGGCCTTCACATTCACTGAAAGCAACGGCATAATTCTTGTAAAGCCAGAACAAAAGCCAGAACAAAATTCTCACTGAGCTCTTATTATTCCTGTTTCAGAAGCTGAAAGATTAGGGTGACAACTTTACATAAAAGAGGGGTGGTGAACTCTTTTTTAGCCTGAGGGCCAGATCCCCTCATGGAAAACCTTCTGGGAGCCACATACATTAGGGGATGCAGCAAGAGGCAAACATGGGTCAGGTCAAAGGCAAAAAGGGGGGCAGAGTGCCCAGAATTCTTAGAGGGAAATAATGTGCTTTGAAAGTATTGTGTGTATGCAGCCTTTTGGGCACATAATGGCCCATTCAGAACGCCTGGAAGAAGAGGAGAATCTTTAGCAGCTGCTGAGAAACAGCCAAGTTTGGAGCCAGCCAAAGCTCAGAAAGGAGAGTGTTTCTTAGCTCTCTGGTGATCTGCAGATCTCCTAATCTCATATAACAATAGCACTGCCAGAGGAACATTACCAGCTGACCTCAGAGCCTGGGCAGGATTATGTGTAGAGAGATGATATTTCAGGTGCCCAGGTCATAAGCTGTTTAGGGCTTTGCATGTCAGTGCTAACACCCAGGGCTTTTTTTCAGCCAGAACTCACCAGAACTCAGTTCCGGCACCTCTCAGGTGGGTGCCATTGCCCTTATAAGAGAACAAGAGAGGTATTCATGGTGAGTTCTAGCACCTCTTTTTTCTAGAAAAATAGCACTGCTAACACCTTAAAGGTAAAGGGACCCCTGACCATTAAGTCTAGTTGCGAACGACTCGGGGGTTGCGGCGCTCATTTAGCTTTACTGGCTGAGGGAGCTGGCATACAGCTTCCGGATCATGTGGCCAGCATGATTAAGCCGCTTCTGGCGAACAAGGGCAGCACATGGAAATGCCGCTTACCTTCCCGCCGGAGCAGTACCTATTTATCTACTTGCACTTTGACGTGCTTTCAAACTGCTAGGTGGGCTGGGACCGAACAACGGGAGCTCACCCCGTCACGGAGATTCGAACCGCCGACCTTATGATCAGCAAGCCCTAGGCTCTGTGGTTTAATCCACAGTGCCACCCGTGTCCTTAACACCTTAAGTTGAACCTAACAACAAAAGACCCAAAGCCAGTGCAGATCTTTGAGAACTGGGGGAAAATACCACTTAGCAATCTGGCTGCTACTTTCTGCCCTAGCTGCAGTCTCCAGGCTGCTGTGAAGGGCAGCCCCATGAAGAGTCCATTACTGAAGCAGAAACGTAAAGGAACTAAGGATAATAATATTAAAAAGTGTGGTTGAAAAAACGGGGGGGGGGGTTCTTTGTGGAAATTGTGTCATTATGCAGTTTAGTCACTCGACTTGTTTGTATCTAGTTTAAGTTAGTTTCCTTTTACTGTCCTATCCTTGTTCAAGTGACAATAAAGTTATTGTCTAGATCAGGCATCCCCAAACTTTGGCCCTCCAGATGTTTTGGACTACAATTCCCATCAACCCTGACCACTGGTCCTGTTAGCTAGGGATCATGGGAGTTGTAGGCCAAAACATCTGGAGGGCCGTAGTTTGGGGATGCCTGGTCTAGATTATTGATAGGTGTGTCCTCATTTCAGGGTCTACAATGCAACCCAAATCCCCACCTTAACCTCCTGGCCACTATTCAGATTTAGCCAAATCATGCCTCACCCCCATCCTTCTAATAATAATGTAGCATCACAAATGGTAGACAGCCCCTTCCTCTGTCCTGTGGGCACTGGGATCCTACATGTTTGTGGAATTACGCCCATAATTCATACAGCTTGCTACTGATGGCTATCCCTCATGAACGAAATCTCGACAAACAATAGGGAAATTTCACATGGATGATGGATGAATCACAGATAATATAGCCACTGCTTTGATAGATGGAGTGATTCCATTGTGAAGTCAAATGGGCCTTAGAAAGCCTTGCTAACAACAAGGCCAGTGGAAGTGATGATATTCCAGCGGAACTATTTAAAATTCTAAAAGATGATGCTGTTAAGGTGCTACATTCAATATGCCAGCAAGTTTGGAAAACTCAGCAGTGGCCAGAGGATTGGAGAAGATCAGTCTACATCCCAATCCCAAAGAAGGGCAGTGCCAAAGAATGCTCCAACTACCGCACAATTGCACTCATTTCACACGCTAGCAAGGTTTTGCTAAAAATTCTACAAGGCAGGCTTAAGCAGTATGTGGACCGAGAACTCCCAGAAGTGCAAGCTGGATTTCGAAGGGGCAGAGGAACCAGAGACCAAATTGCAAACATGCGCTGGATTATGGAGAAAGCTAGAGAGTTCCAGAAAAACATTTACTTCTGCTTCATTGACTACGCAAAAGCTTTTGACTGTGTCGACCACAGCAAACTATGGCAAGTTCTTAAAGAAATGGGAGTGCCTGATCACCTCATCCGTCTCCTGAGAAATCTCTATGTGGGACAAGAAGCTACAGTTAGAACTGGATATGGAATAACTGATTGGTTCAAAATTGGGAAAGGAGTACGACAAGGCTGTATATTGTCTCCCTGCTTATTTAACTTATATGCAGAATTCATCATGCGAAAGGCTGGACTGGATGAATCCCAAACCGGAATTAAGATTGCCGGAAGAAATATCAACAACCTCAGATATGCTGATGATACAACATTGATGGCAGAAAGTGAGGAGGAATTAAAGAACCTTTTAATGAGGGTGAAAGAGGAGAGCGCAAAATATGGTCTGAAACTCAACATCAAAAAAACTAAGATCATGGCCACTGATCCCATCACCTCCTGGCAAATAGAAGGGGAAGAAATGGAGGCAGTGAGAGATTTTACTTTCTTGGGTTCCATGATCACTGCAGATGGTGACAGCAGTCACGAAATTAGAAGACGCCTGCTTCTTGGGAGAAAAGCAATGACAAACCTAGACAGCATCTTAAAAAGCAAAGACATCACCCTGCCAACAAAGGTCCGTATAGTTAAAGCTATGGTTTTCCCAGTAGTAATGTACGGAAGTGAGAGCTGGACCATAAAGAAGGCTGATCGCCGAAGAATTGATGCTTTTGAATTATGGTGCTGGAGGAGACTCTTGAGAGTCCCATGGACTGCAAGAAGATCAAACCTATCCATTCTTAAAGAAATCCGCCCTGAGTGCTCACTAGAAGGACAGATCCTGAGGTTAAGGCTCCAGTACTTTGGCCACCTAATGAGAAGAGAAGACTCCCTAGAAAAGACCCTGATGTTGGGAAAGATTGAGGGCACAAGGAGAAGGGGACGGCAGAGGATGAGATGGTTGGACAGTGTTCTCAAAGCTACTAACATGAGTTTGGCCAAACTGCGAGAGGCAGTGAAGGATAGGCGTGCCTGGCGTGCTCTGGTCCATGGGGTCACGAAGAGTCGGACACGACTGAACGACTGAACAACAAAATTGATATAGACTGACATTGTCGTCAAGAACACACCACTTCTTGGCAGCATCGCCTGATGAGGAAATTTCCACAGGCTGTAATTAATCACCATTTTGGCATTAGTATCCCATATCCCCCCGTGATGCATTTAACTGAAAACAATCAAAATTTGATACTCAAAACGAACTCCTAATGCCCGCCCCCGGAAACAAAACCCAATCCCACAAATCATTTGGCACAAGGTTATAACTTCCAGCAGCTTTGGCACATCTCTGTTCATTACATCTCTGCTCTCATCCCAGGGTTACTTTACAGAGCTGGGATGGCTCAGTTGATAGAGCATGAGACTCTTAATCTCAAGGTTGTGGGCTCGAGCCCCACATTGGGCAAAAGATTCCTGCATTGCAGGGGAGTTGGACTAGATGACCCTCGTGGTCCCTCCCAACTCTGTCATTCATGTGTAGAAACCCTGGAGTTCACTGCCACAAGGTGATAATAATAATTATTTATTATTTATACCCCGCCCATCTGGCTGGGTTTCCCCAGCCACTCTGGGCGGCTTCCAACAAAATATTAAAATACAATAGTCTATTAAACATTAAAAGCTTCCCTAAGCAGGGTTGCCTTCAGATGTCTTCTAAAAGTCTGGTAGTTGTTTTTCTCTTTGACATCTGGTGGGAGGGCGTTCCACAGGGCGGGTGCCACTACTGAGAAGGCCTCTGCCTGGTTCCCTGTAACTTGGCTTCTCGCAGCGAGGGAATCGCCAGAAGGCGAGGGCCACCAATTTGGATGGCTCTCAAAGAGGATTATACAAATTAACAGCAGGTCGGGCTATCGGTGGCTGCTAACCCTGATGCATACCGTACTTTTCCATGTATAAGACTATGGTTTTTTCCTCCAAAATAATGTTCAAAATCGGGGCTCGTCTTATACACGGATAGTGCAGAGGGGGGGACGAGCGATTGGTTGAAGACCAGGAGGTTGCCAGTGGCGATTGGGTGGGTGATTTGTGGCTGCGGCAAGGACTGCTTTGGATTGGCTGCTGCTGCGGCAATTGTGTTGTTGATTTTTGGGTGCGCCAAGGGCTGCTGTGTATATTGGCTTCCGCTGTGGCAATTGCCAGCTGGTGTTGGCCATCAGGCAGACGCTTTGTTGCTTTTATGACATATGCATTTCTCAGGCTGGTGAGTGATTTCCATCCCCCACAAAAGCTCAACAACTCTGGGCCATCTCCCCCCATTTTCTTAAATTGGAGTCCCCCAAAATAGGGGGCGTTTCATGCATGGGGGCGTCTTATACACGGAAAAGTACGGTATGTCCTAGCTCCACTGATGGAAGCAGTATGCTTCTGAATACCAGTTGCTCAGAACTACAGTAGAGGAGAGGGCTGTTGCATTCCGGTCCTGCTCGCTGGCTCTTCATGGGCACCTCGTTGGCTACAGTGAGAGCAGGATGCTGCAACCAGATGGGCCACCGGCCCGATCCAGCAAGGTCTGAGGATTATATGATTCTCTGCACCTTCGTGACTTCGAGATAATTTGGGGAAGGCGAGGGGGAACAGGGAGAGGATGCAAATGGCGTTTGGTTTGGCCGCAAGACTGTGTACGCACAACAGTGCTGCAGGCAGCCTGATCCGTAAAAGCCAATGAATTTCATTAGACTGACCTTGAGGGTAGCAAATAAATTTCATGGCTTTCTGGCGGAAGGTCCTCGGGATTTAATTATACTTGTTCAGCTTTGCTGGACAAAAGAGGCATTTTATTTCCATCTATGACCGTTGGTTCACGTGAGACATTGTTGATAGTCTCGGGATGTAAAGGAAAGAGGCAGCAAGTGATTTTGCCGCCTTTAAATAATTATTGCTAACGAAGAGCAACCGAGAGGCAGAGATATCTCTCACTGTGTTTCTATCATGAGTTGCTATGGGGGGGGGGAAGCGGGATATAAATAAATATAATAATAATGTTTAATTAGCAATTAATATAGGATGTGATCCAGCCAAAATATAAGCGCTTTGAATTCCATGGGTTCCAGTAGAAGAGTTATATTATATCCAACAAGTCTTTCCCATTAAAACCAATAGGTTGTGAAGCCAAGTCTAATTCAGAAGTAGCAAGTCCCACTGAGTTCCATGGGCTGCATCCCCATGTAAGTGTGCCTGGGATTCATGTGCTTCACTTTGGATGGATTGTGTCCATATTGTTGGCATCCGTCTGTCTCAGGAGAGACAATGTGCATTTGGGGTGAAGTCAAACGGTTGGAAGGTTGCAGCACCTGCTGTGGCTGTAGAGACCGATACAGGAGAGACATGTTTTGTTGCAGCTGGGGCAGATGAAGGCGTCCTGTTGTGCTGCGGCAGATGCACCACAGTATATCTTCTCTCTGCGCTCCTCCCAGTGCTCATTCCTCTTCTCTTCACTGTCTGTTCCCAGGCACTGCGGTTGTTGACAAGCAATTCCCACATGGCGGGGTGGGTTGGAGCTAAGTGTGAGTTCCCAGGATGCATTTGGCCCTGGACGCATTTTCAGGAAGGAGCTCGTCAAAAGGCTAACCATTAAAGGACCATTAAAGAAAAAAAGCATTTTTTAAAAAAAGCTCTTGCTTTTCTCATTGTTCCATTTGCCGAATGGTAAGGAACATGAAGCCCCGCATTACAGCAACAGAAAACAAAGCAAAAAAGAGGTCACCTTAGGGTAGAGATGGAATTTCCCATTGTTTTCAATTGAAGGAAGGAAAGGGAAGGTGGAAATGGAGAACGGCAGAACATGTGCTTGACCTTCAGTATAAGCCACAGGTGTAAATGGGACAGGGTTGTTTCTTTTTCAGGACTATGTAATTAAAGTAGCTAAACAGCTATTATAAGGGGTGTCCTCTGCACCAATGTCCCTCCCAATGTTGAGCTAAAAGTCCCAGCATTCCCAACCACCATCTGGACTGATGGCGGCTGTTGGGAGTTGGATTCAAGCAACAACTGCAGGGCCACAGAGTCACAACCCTTGCTTTAAGGAGAATTTCACTAAACAAGGACTTGTGCTGAGATTGTTGCTTTAGGCGCAAGAAAGGTGCAGAGATCTACCAAGCCAAAAACAAAACAAAACAAACAAAAATAGGAGTCAAGGGGTTGTATTCAACTACACCTACTCAGAGTAGACTCATTGAAATGAATAATAATAATTGCCCCAGCCACTCTGGGTAGCTCCCAACAAAAAATAGTAAAAACACAATACAACATCAAACACTAAAAACTTCCCCGAACAGGGCTGCCTTCAGATGTCTTTTTTAAAAAAATATCATAGCTGTTTATCTGTTTGACATATGCTGGGAGGGTGTTCCACAGGGCAGGCGCGACTATTGAGAAGGCCCTCTGCTTGGTTCCCTGTAACCTAACTTCTCTCAGTGAGGGAACCGCCAGAAGGCCCTCGGCACTGGATCTCAGTGTCCGGGCTGAACGATGGGGGTGGAGACGCTCCTTCAGGTATACAGTGGTACCTCTACTTACAGACTCGATCCGTTCCGGGGTGCCATTCGCACCCCGAAAAGTCCGTAAGTAGAGTGCTGCTTCTGCGTGTGTGCGTGCCGCAATAGAGCACTCCTGCGCATGTGCGAAGCGCGCAGTACGCTTCTGCGTGTGTGTGCACGGTGAAACCCGGAAGTATACACTTCCAGGTTTGCCATGTTTGCAACCCAAAAATCCGCAACATGAACCTAACGCAACTAGAGGTATGACTGTGCAGGGCCAAAGCCGTTTAGGGATTTAAAAGTCAGCACTAACACCTTGAATTGTGCTCAGAAACATACTGGGAGCCGAATTATTTTAGGACTGGTGTTATATGGTCCCAGGAGCCGCTCCCTGGATAAGTCTAGCTGCCGCATTCTGGACTAGTTGTAGTTTCTGAGACACCTGAGTCACAGAGTGAATGAACCTAAGTTCTC
>JAWWNI010000201.1:0-42500 GCA_034642065.1 Darevskia nairensis
TACAAGTGGATAATGGGGTGCTGGCATTCTGGAGTAAGGCGAGAAGAACACAGCTACGCGGCCGCGAGTTCTTGGAAAAAGTTATCACTGTTTAATCCTCATCTCCCACATTTAAGTAAGGATGCTGGAAATACGAATAAACCCATGGGCGTGAAATCGCTTGCCCTCGTTCTAGCCCCCCGGCTTCCACAAGCAGCGTATATTGGAATTCCTTCTCCTTCTCCAAGTCCACCCTTTGTCTGAAAGCAGAGAGGTGAATGAATATCAGTAAACGGGTAACTCGGGCCATGACTTTCTGTTGTAAAGTGCATATAACTTGTCCTTAGGTGGTTTACAATTTTTTTTTTAAACCGCACAACTAATGACGTACAATTAAGGGACCCAGGTGGCGCTGTGGGTTAAACCACAGAGCCTAGGGCTTGCCGATCAGAAGGTCGGACGTTCAAATCCCCGCGACGGGGTGAGCTCCCGTTGCTCGGTCCCAGCTCCTGCCCACCTAGCAGTTCGAAAGCACGTCAAAGTGCAAGTAGATAAATAGGAACCGCTCCGGTGGGAAGGTAAACGCCGTTTCCGTGCGCTGCTCTGGATCACCAGAAGCGGCTTAGTCATGCTGGCCACATGACCCGGAAGCTGTAAGCCGGCTCCCTCGACCAATAACGCGAGATGAGCGCCTCAACCCCAATCGGTCACGGCGACCTGATGGTCAGGGGTCCCCCCCCCTTTAATGGCATAATACAATGAAACAGTAGGGAATGAAACACTAAATCAGACCTAGGTAAGGTAGGCCAAAAGCAGCTTAAAAACCAAGGGGCCTCAATCCATTAAAACACTGATATCGGCCAGATGGTAAGGAGACAAGAGGCCAGGTACTCACCTCCAGGGGCAAGGAGTCCTATAATCTAGGTGCAGTCACAGATAAGGCCTTGTTTCACAGCCAAACTAGTCATGCCCCAGCCAGAACCTCCCCCAACAGATTTTAAGCACCAGGAAGGCTGCTGGTATGGGAGACCTGATCCTTTAAGTCAAGTGTGGGGAACGTCTGGCCCTTGTTGTTGTTGTGGAACTTCAACTCCCATTATCCCTGCTCATTGGCAACACTGCCTGGTGCTGATGGGAACGGTATTTCATCAACATCCGGCAGACCAAAGGCAGCCATTTAGAACTTTTATGGCAATCACTAGGACCTCGGTTGGTTTGTCTACACTTGCCTGGCATTGATTCTCTAGAGTTTCAGACAAATCCCCTTAGGAAGCTGTGTACCTTGCCAGTAATAAGGCTTGTCTCTTCGCTTCCTCTAATGCAAGTCTAGCCTCTTCCTCTTCCCTTCTCCTCCTCTCTTCAGCCTCATGCCTCACTCGCTCCTCTTCTTCCTGCTTTCTTCTCTCGTACTCCAAGCGCTGCTCTTCTGCCATCTCGGCTAAGAGCTGGCGTTCCTCTTCCAACTGCAATTCCCTTTCTTTCTGCCTCCGCTTCTCCGCTTCTAAGGGAAAGAGATAGTTAAAGATAGTAGTTGGTGTAATACCGGTATAGCATATTACACTGTTTGAGCATATTACACCGATCCTGGTCCGACTGCACTGGCTACCAATTAGTTTCTGGGCCCAATTCTAAATGCTGGTTTTGACCTATAAAGCCATAAATGGCTCAGAACCACAATACTTTAAGGACCGCCTCTTTCCATATGAACCTACCCGGACCCTGATATCATCTTCTGAGGCCCTTCTTTGTGTGCCGCCTCCTCGAAAGGTCTGGAGGGTGGCAGCATAAGAACGGGGCCTTCTCTGCAGTGGCTCCCTGCCTGTGGAATGCTCTCCCCAGGGAAGTTCACCTGGCACCTTCCTTACACACCTTTAGGCGCCAGGCAAAAACGTTCCTTTTTAACCAGGCCTTTGGTTGACCTGATTTACATCCTATGCCCTTTTAAAATGTTTTTTTTGGGGGGGGGCTATTGGGTCATTGTTTTTTATTTTTATTATGTATTTTGTGGTTTTATATCTTGATTTTATTCTGTGAACCGCCCTGAGATCCGGAGGGTGGCAATACGAGAACAGGACCTTCTCTGCAGTGGCTCCCTGTCTGGAATGCTCTCCCCAGGGAAGTTCGCCTGGCGCCTTTATTATACACCTTTAGGTGCCAGGCAAAAACGTTGCTTTTTAACCAGGCCGTTGCTTGATCTGATTTACATCCTATGCCCTTTTTGTGTGTGTATATATATTGTGGTTTTTATATTCTGATTTTGTACTGCCCTGAGACCTCCGGGTATAGGGAGGTATATCTATAAAATCGTTCAAGTTGGATGTTTGTTAACGATCGCCTTTCTCCGTAACCCCTTGATCGAGTCCATTCAAATTTGGACACAACGTTTCATGCCCATATGGGAGTGATCATATTTACTTACATTGCACAAATACCACACCTTTCCCAGGTAAAAATGTGATTTTGTGCAAAAAATAGCGCCCTCCAGTGGACGTTAAACAGCACAGCACAACACACGCTTTCTCTTTCATACTGTATCTTACTTTTGCATTTCACCAAATCAGCCACAGCAAGGCGTGGCCTGGTCAGCTAGTAAATTCAATAAATAATAATACGGTAATAATAGTTGATAGCTGCTGTGATCAGTTTGAAGTCCAAAGATAAGCGGAATACCAGTGAGTATTATACAGTGGTACCTTGGGTTAAGTACTTAATTCGTTCCGGAGGTCCATTCTTAACCTGAAGCGTACTTAACCTGAAGCACCACTTTAGCTAATGGGCCCTCCTGCTGCCACTGCGCCGCCAGTGCACGATTTCTGTTCTTAGCGGAGTTCTTAACCTGAAGCGTACTTAACCTGAGGTGCCACTGTATAGTAATACAGTGATCCTCGACTTACGAATGACCCGACTTACGTTGTTTTCGAGTTACGAGAGATCAAGCGGCTGCGCGCTTCCGAATTTTTTCGACTTCCGAAAGGAAGTCGCGGCCATTTTAGATAGGGTTTCCTCGACTTACGAAGTTTAGATGCAGTTTTTTCCGACCTACGATTTTTTCCTCCCCAATGCATTCCTATGGGGACTCGACTTACGATGTTTTCGACCTACGAAGGTTCCGTCGGAACGGATTATCTTCGTAAGTCGAGGGACCACTGTATATTTAAAAGGACACACACACACACACACACACACACACACACACACACACACACGAGAGCTGCCATCTTAACATGCCACAGCATCCCAGCATAATATGGCACTGGGCACTCGAGGGTTTTGTGAGAAATGTAAAATGGTAGCTTGTAGCGCCAGTGGATAAGCTCACAGAATAGGGGGCCACACTGACAGGAGGAGCCCAGGGAGGGCATCTTACCAAGGTCCCCCCCCCCCACCTCAGACCTGGAACTGATCCAGACACCAAGGCCTGCCTTGGCATACCTGCGCGTTCTCGCTCCTCCTGCTGCTTTTTCTTCTGCATTTCTAGGAGTTTCCTGCGGAGCTCCTCCTGTTGGTGCCGTGCACGTTCCTGGGCTGCCTTCTCAGCTTGCTGCTGCCTTGCCGCTTCCTCCTCCTGCTGCCGGCGCTCTTCTTCCAGCTGCTGTTTCCTTAGACTAAAACGAAGAGGCGTCCATTGGAGGGAAGGTCCCAGTAGCTCATGGGCACACCAGGGAAAAGCAAGGGGACCCGCAAGACAAGGGAAAGGAGTTTAGCATACAGGGATGAAGAATCTGTGGTCCTCCCAGATGTTGCTGGACTCCAGCTCCCATCAGGCCCAGTCAACATGGCCAATAGTCAGGGGATGGTGGGAGCTGAAGACCAACACCATTTGAAGGGCCGCAGGTTCCCCATCCCATCTCTAATAAAAGGGCAATATAGCCAGCCAGTGCATTCGATAGGGCAGTGCTCTTCAACCTTGGGTCCCCAGATGTTGTTGGACTCCAATACCCATAATCCCCAGTCATATTAGCCAATGGTCAGGGATGATGGGAGTTGTAGTCCACCAACATCTGGGGACCCAAGGTTGAAGAACACTGCGATAGGGCAGCGATGACCAAACTTGGCCCTCCAGCTGTTTTGGGATTACATCTCCCATCATCCCTAGCCAACAGAACCAATGGTCAGGGATGATGGGAACTGTAGTCCCAAAACAGCTGGAGGGCCACGTTTGGCCATCACTGCTATAGGGCGAATCTACACTGGTCTGTTATAGCGTTAAAAATGCGTTATAAAAATGTGACACCAGAGGGCACCGCAGAGCAGCGATCCATCAGCAATGGGAAATGGCACTGAGAGCTATTTAGCTTTTTTAAATAGCCTTTCATAGCGTTTTTACAGATTAGTGTAGACTCAGCCTAAATAAAGAGGAGACAAGTCTAGGAATCATTTGCTGGTATAGCATGGGAATCTGCCAGGAAACCTGAATCACCCTGAATATTTACAAGTTCGTTTTTGCAAATGTCGGATCTCATTTGCTTCGGGTTTAGGATGTAACTGTGAACGGCCTACACTAGGATTGTTAGTACCACATTCTGATGCAAAGGCAAATTGGACAAGTTTGAATGAAGGTTTCTGAATTGGCAACATTCAGAATGTGAACTCTGGGGGTGGGGAGACAATGTTCTCGTGGAGTTAAAAACTGTTAAATTTTTGTGCGCTGATGTGTATCTATAAAACAATAAAGAATATCTATGTATCTGAAGGAATGGATGCAGGGAGGGAGGCTGGATGTTGGAAGAAATGCAGGGAGGGAGGCTGTGTGTTGGAAGAAATGCAGGGAGGGAGGCTGGGTGTTGGAGGAAATGCAGGGAGGGAGGCTGTGTGTTGGAAGAAATGCAGGGAGGGAGGCTGGATGTTGGAAGAAATGCAGGGAGGGAGGCTGGGGTTGGAAGAAATGCAGGGAGGGAGGCTGGGTGTTGGAGGAAATGCAGGCAGGGAGGCTGGGTGTTGGAAGAAATGCAGGGAGGGAGGCTGGGTGTTGGAGGAAATGCAGGCAGGGAGAGTGGATGTTGGAAGAAAAGCAGGGAGGGAGGCCTGGTGTAGGAAGATATGCAGGCAGGGAGGCTGGGTGTTGGAGGAAATGCAGGGAGGGAGACTGGATGTTGGAAGAAAAGCAGGGAGAGAGGCCAGGTGTAGGAAGATATGCAGGCAGGGAGGCTGGGTGTTGGAAGAAATGCAAGGAGGGAGGCTGGGTGTTGGAAGAAATGCAGGGAGGGAGGCTGGGTGTTGGAAGAAATGCAGGGAGGGAGGCTGGATGTTGGAAGAAATGCAGGGAGGGAGGCTGGGGTTGGAAGAAATGCAGGGAGGGAGGCTGGGGTTGGAAGAAATGCAGGGAGGGAGGCTGGGTGTTGGAGGAAATGCAGGCAGGGAGGCTGGGTGTTGGAAGAAATGCAGGGAGGGAGGCTGGGTGTTGGAGGAAATGCAGGCAGGGAGAGTGGATGTTGGAAGAAAAGCAGGGAGGGAGGCCTGGTGTAGGAAGATATGCAGGCAGGGAGGCTGGGTGTTGGAGGAAATGCAGGGAGGGAGACTGGATGTTGGAAGAAAAGCAGGGAGAGAGGCCGGGTGTAGGAAGATATGCAGGCAGGGAGGCTGGGTGTTGGAAGAAATGCAAGGAGGGAGGCTGGGTGTTGGAAGAAATGCAGGGAGGGAGGCTGGGTGTTGGAAGAAATGCAGGGAGGGAGGCTGGGTGTTGGAAGAAAAGCAGGGAGGGAGGCTGGGTGTTGGAAGAAATGCAGGGAGGGAGGCTGGGTGTTGGAGGAAATGCAGGCAGGGAGGCTGGGTGTTGGAAGAAATGCAGGAAGGTTTGTGGGACACTGAGGATATGCTGCAGGCTGACCGGTATCTGTGGTTTGTATGGCAAATTGGCCCTGCTCCATTTGGAGAGGGGGTGTGTGTCTCCTGCTCATTCTCCTACCTCCAATGGTGGGCATCTTCCCCCTCCCTCACTAACCGCATCTCTGCCATCCTCTTCTGCTGCTCCTGTTCCATTTCTTCTTTCATCCTCTCCAGGCGCTCCTGCTCTTCCTGCTCCTGCCGCTTCCGCTCTTCCTGCTCCCTCCGTTTTCTCTCCACCGCAAGCCGCCTCTTCTCTGCCCTCTCGGCTATCATTTGCTCTCGGGAGAGTTTCTCCTCCTGCTTGTTCCGAGGTGGGTCCAGTGGCTGGGAAGCAAAAAAAAGGGGGGGAGTGCGCTGTTGTTCTGTTCAAGGGTTTTCCCGCGCACCGCGTGGTCTGCATCCAAATGCCATCCCATATTCCCGCCCCCACCCTTTACTTGGGATCTACCATTTCTGCAGGAAAACTGATTAAAAAAAAAAAAAAAACCAACCCAGACCCAAACCAGAAAAGAAAACATGGAAATAGTAAATCTAGATTAAATTGTGAAGGGGTGGGCGTTTTGATGAGAACGCCATCCTGTGAATATTGCAAAAAAACTTGCGTTCCTGGAGTCCCACGTGGGGGAAAAGATTCCTGCATTGGAAGGGGTTAGACCAGATGACCCTCGTGGTCCCTTCTGACTCTACGATTCTACGAGCAGCACTGAATTCATAATAAACTTCCATTTAATGCAACGTGTTGTTAGTCCTCAGGTATAACTTGCATTCCTGGCTTTTTAGATCCAGCCGCATGGGTGATTCTTATTCAAGAGCAGGGGCGTAGCAAAGGGGGGCAGAGGGGCGGTCCGCCCCGGGTGCCACCCTTGGGAAGGGTGACAAATTGGGCGTTTTAAAAAAAAACTTTAAAAAAAAAAAATTTTTTTTTAAAGGCTATTTTTTGCAATGCCGGGGTGGAGCGGCAGGGGCGGCCAGCGAGGAGCGGTGTCACACCCCCTCGCTGGCCACCCCTGCGGCTCCGCCCCGGCAGCGCCAAAAATAGCCCCCCCCCTTCCAGCAGCTTTTCCCGCCACTGGCTTGCAGAGCCGGGGAATGAAGAGGGGCGGGCCAGCGAGGAGGGGTGACACCCCTCCTCGCTGGCTCGCCCCTCTCCCTGCCTTGACTTGTGCTCCGGGCCGAAGCCGCCGCCCGTTCGGCACCCGGCGCACCAAGGGGGTGCCGGGCATGCTGCCCGGCACCCCCTTGGTGCGCCGGCACGAGCAGCCGCCGCCCGGCATCCCTGGGGGCAGGGCATCGCGCCGGTGCACTGCCAGATGGGCGGTGACTTCAGGAGGCTCTGCAGGGTGCAGAGTCTCCCAATGCCGCTGCCCGTCCGGCTTCACTTGGTGCACAGCTGCACCAAGGGATACCGGGCACCGGCTTCGGGAGTCTCCCGAAGCCGGCGCCCGACATCCCCGGGGGCGGGGCATCGCGCTGTGCGCATGCGTCATGACGTCATGACGCACGCACATGCCGCGACGCCCCGCCCCCAGGGGTGCCTCTTGGCTTCCCGCCCCGGGTAGCCAAGGGGCTAGGAACGCCCCTGTCCAAGAGCACCTCTCGCACAAGAAAGGTTACGGGCGGCAAGAACGTGTGTGTTGGCCTGGCTTCATGGGTCTCCGTGGTTGCGTGGATCTGACACCTCCCCTCCTAAACGGTTCAAGAATGAATTCAGAAAGCAGCTCTTCGGGAAAATGACATTGCTTACCTCTGGAGGGTCATTGCTCAGAGTTGTGTCAGGCTGGGAGCAATCTACTGGGCGGGCAACAGCAGTCGTCTCATCAGCAGGAACGGCATGAGGTCCAGAAGGATGGAGAACATCTTCAGCAGCAGGTTCTTCACCTTCTTCAAGTGACAAGAGGGGTTCTTCCCTGAGAGGGCTGGAAGAAGGATGGCTTTGATCAGAAAAGCCTCCCTTTTCCTCTTCGTCTCCTCCTTCTCCTTCTACAAGAGAATCGATCTTCTCTATTTCCGCAGCCACATCCCCTTTTTCTTCATCATGGTTTTGGTCGTCTGCAGCCTCTGAAGTTTTGACACCTGCCGACTTCTCTTTGGAATAAGGAGCTGTTTTCCCAACAGCCTTCTTCTGTTTTGGTTTCCCTGCAAAAAGACAAACACACACACACAACGATGACACAGGAGCTGCGCCTGAGATTATCTCGTGAAACTATTGCACAAATATGCCAAATATTTTTTAAAAAAATGCTAGGGCCAAACTATGTGTTATACAAATACAGTCGTACCTTGGAAGTCGAAGGGAATCCGGTATGACTATATTTGTATAACATATAAAAGGTAAAGGGACCCCTGACCGTTAGGTCCAGCCGTGACCGACTCTGGGGTTGCGGTGCACATCTCGCTTTACTGGCATGACTAAGCCGCTTCTGGCAAACCAGAGCAGCGCACGGAAACGCAGTTTACCTTCCCGCCGGAACGGTACCTATTTATCTACTTGCACTTTGACGTGCTTTCGAACTGCTAGGTGGGCAGGAGCAGGGACCGAGCAACGGGAACTCACCCCGTCGCGGGGATTTGAACCGCCGACCTTCTGAAAGTGAGTGTTCTGGTTTGCGAACGTTCTTTGGAACCCGAATGTCCGACGGGGCTTCCAATTGGCTGCAGGAGCTTCTTGCAGCCAATCAGAAGCCGCGCTTTGGTTTCCGAACGTTTTGGAAGTCAAACAGATTTTTTAAAAATGTTAGGGTCAAACTATGTGTTATACAGGGACACGGGTGGTGCTGTGGGTTAAACCACAGAGCCTAGGGCTTGCCGATCAGAAGGTCGGCGGTTCAAATCCCCGTGAACTATGTATTCGAATCTGCTCTAGATCAATATTGAGTAGAATTCCAGTGACAACCTCTGCTTAATACATGTGTAGAATAGTGTTGTCAGATCGGGCAGATCCACACCACACTTTTAAATCACATTTAAGGCATGTGACTCATCCCAGGGAATCCTGGAAACTGTAGCTTACCCCTCACAGAGCTACACTTCCCAGCACCCATAACAAATGACAGTTCTCAGGAGTCTTTGGGGGGAAGAAACCCATTTTTTAAAAATGCATGTTGACTGTTGAATCCATGGGTAGGCAACCTAAGGCCCGGGGGCCGGATGTGGCCCAAACGCCTTCTCAATCCGGCTTGCGGACGGCCTGGGAATCATCATGTTTTTACATGAGGAGAATGTGTCCTTTTATTTAAAATGCATCTCTGGGTTATTTGTGGGGCATAGGAATTTGTTCATTCCCCCCCACCCAAAAAAATATAGTCTGACCTCCCACAAGGTTTGAGGGACAGTGGACCGGCCCCCTGCTGCAAAAGTTTGCTGACCCCTGGTTGAATCCCTCGCAAAGGAACAACATTCAGTTTTTAAATGGCCTTTTCCTTTACCTACAACGAAATCTGTCCGTTTATCTTTCTTGAGCGTCTTCTTCTGCACTTTCAATACAGCTCCAGTTCTCACCGATTCAGGTTTCTTCTGCCCTGTCTTCGCTTTGTCCTCAACAACACTTGCAGCCTGTTAGTAAAGAAAGAAACAGGATGTGGAGTACAGGGTGGGATAACAGAAAGAAATTTAGTGCTTAACCAAATACAGGTTAGCATAGCACATTTTTGTTTGGGTGGAAATTTTTAAAATGTAATTGTTAAGAGTTCTGCTTCTCTTTTCTTCTTTGGTGATCACTTGTAGCCAAGTAAGATGGTCTTCCGTGAACAGTGCTGGATTTAGGTTGGATGAGGCCCTAAGCCAGGCATCCCCAAACTTCGGCCCTCCAGATGTTTTGGACTACAATTCCCATCATCCCTGACCACTGGTCCTGTTAGCTAGGGATCATGGGAGTTGTAGGCCAAAACATCTGGAGGGCCGCAGTTTGGGGATGCCTGCGGGCCTAAGCTACTGAAGGTAATGGGGCCCTTTATATGTCCATCTCCCATCTGCCCCCGCCAGCATGGCCCAATGGTCAGTGATGATGGGATTTGTTGCCCAATAACATCTGCAGGGCTTGCCACCCGTGCTTTAAGAGGTAGTCTAAGATGCTTCGGTTTCTGAGGCAGAAAACCAACACCCTCCCATTACAGTAGTAAATATAATAATAAGCAAAATAACCAACCATTTGCTTCCCTTTAGTGGTACCCTAAAATGTCCATCTCATTTTGCCCTGCCCTGGGGCCCAGATCAGTTTGCATAAAGATTTTTCCACAATGGTTAACACTCACTGCCTTGGGATCAGTGGCCTTAGTTGGCTTCCTGGTTTTCTCTGGCAACATTGTTTTTTTTCCTTCTTCTTCTTCATCATCTTCTTCTACCCGATGTTTTTCAGATGAATGGGTGCCCATTCTCGCGCTCTTCTCAATTTCAGCACTGCGGTCAAGAATCTCTGTGTTGGTGCTGTCCAATTCAGAGACCTCCTCCCTTGGAAAAAGCAATATGAAATAATCAGATGGGACGAACACATGGAAAGTTAACAGACACATTGTCAGAGGTCCCTCTTCAGATGGCGAGCACTTTGCGGAAGGGATTCCACCGCATTCCAGAAATGTAGGTTTGCACAGTTAAAGTGGGTTAAGGCACTCTGTCCTGCTCATGACAAATCCACTTTGATCAGAAAGACTTTTTGTAGTTGGAGGAAACACAATAAAAAGTGGAATGAACAAACCAATGATGGGATGATGTATATAACCTCTGTGCAAGCAAAGAGGTTCATTGCCGTATCGCCTCCCTGTCAACAAATCAGAACAAATGCTCAATGAAAAGTGTGTTAGGAAATTCCATTCCACCTTAAGTTGCAGACATGGAACTGTTGTGTGTCACATGTCTGTTTACACACCAGCACAGATTGCTGGGAACTTCCGTTGTGTATAGCTTTTGCTTTTGAGACTCTCTCTGAGAAGACAAAGGATAGATAACATGTTTTTCTTTGTTCTGATTTATGCTCAATAAATCTGCTTGTAAATATGCTTTCACAACCCTCTCCTCGCCACTTCTGTTGCACAGCGCGCTCGGCTAATATAGTGTGCCCAGGCTTTTGAAGTCTGGGTCGCTGGCTTATGTCGCACCAGAGATTGGCTGGAAGGGCATGATCCAGCTGGGGCTAGCTAGCTGGCCTCCCAACTCCCTCTGGATGCCGACAAAGTGGGCATTGTGTGACCTCCGTGTAAGCTTCGTGCAAGCAAGTCAGGATGAATGCTCGGTAAACAGGGGATCTTTTCCTATGGAAAGAAGAAACTGCAATAACAAAATGGAAACTTTTGATGCTACCTACCTGCTGCCCCGAAACAGCCCACATTAAGTTTGCTTTTATTTGCTTGCAAGCTACGAAACCCCACGAGGCACAACTCATGTAATTGTAATGGGCAGAGGGGCTGCTTTTCTTTTCTTGTCCTCCTCGCTACTGCAAAAAGGAAGGAATATTCTCCTGTGGCTTTAATGGCAGTCCCAAGACTTTTCTCCACGGTTAATAATAAAAAAGGATGCCCCTTTCATCTCAACATCTCAAAAGCCTCATGGTCCACTCTGTTTCCCTGACAGTCGCCCATTGCGAAGGATCCCCAACCCCATCCATGTCCTAGCATCCACGCTGGCTTTTTATGGCCTTCCAGAATCCAGGCGCTGTTTGGGACATAGAGAGATTACAGCATCTTGGTCCCAGAATACATAAGAGATCCATCTCTTTTGCCTGGAGGTTTACTAGAATTCAAGATTTACTTGTCACCCTTGCTTTGGGCCAAGACGATGCCGCAACAGAGCTCTTATTTTACTAATGAACCTGTCCAAATGAGATACGAAAGGTTTACCCCAGTTGGCTACTGTCTCGTTCAACTGAAAACTGAGCTTTGTTACAATCAAGAAGGCAACAATCCTATTCAGAAGGAAACGTTTGTAATTTAGGGACGCGGGTGGCGCTGTGGGTTAAACCACAGAGCCTAGGGCTTGCCGATCAGAAGGTCGGCGGTTCGAATCCCCGCAACAGGGTGAGCTCCTGTTGCTTGGTCCCAGCTCCTGCCAACCTAGCAGTTCGAAAGCACGTCAAAGTGCAAGTAGATAAATAGGTACCGCTCCAGCGGGAAGGTAAACGGCGTTTCGGTGTGCTGCTCTGGTTCGCCAGAAGCGGCTTTGTCATGCTGGCCACATGACCTGGAAACTGTATGCCGGCTCCCTTGGCCAATAATGCGAGATGAGCGCGAAACCCCAGAGTCGGTCATGACTGGACCTAATGGTCAGGGGTCCCTTTACCTTTACCTTTATTCCTCTTACGACCCATTCTCAAGAAATACGAACCATACTTAAAACAACAACAACACCACGACGACCACACAGACCCTCAAGCTATCCAGAATTCAAAAATGTTTTCAGAGGTCTGCCGATGCATCAAATTTATGTGCCTGACAAACTTACAACAGTATTATTTCCTTGTACCTGGAAAATGTAACATGTGACTCTGTCAGTTTGCATTTCTTAGCACAGAAAGTCTTCTCTGTGTGAAAGAAAAAAGCAGAAGGTTCATGGTGTTTGGGTTATTCTTTCAGAGAAGCCAAGTACAGCTGAGTACAGAGCCAGTGTGGTGTAGTGGTTAAGAGCGGTAGACTCGTAATCTGGGGAACTGGGTTCGCGTCTCCGCTCCTCCACATGCAGCTGCTGGGTGACCTTGGGCTAGTCACACTTCTCTGAAGTCTCTCAGCCCCACTCACCTCACAGAGTGCTTGTTGTGGGGGAGGAAGGGAAAGGAGAATGTTAGCCGCTTGGAGACTCCTTCGGGTAGTGATAAAGCGGGATATCAAATCCAAACTCTTCAAATCCATACTGGTTCTCCTATCTCTTTCAGTCAAGGCCATGCTGATTTATAACAAGAAGCCAGAAGGAGCCTGGGTTTCGCACTTTCTCTTTCTGTCTCTCTTCCCTTCTGGTGTGCTGTTCTGTATATAGTGTTAAGGTTTAGACCTATAAGTTACCGTTAAGTTTAAGTCTGCTGCAACTGGATTTCTTATGGACAGCGCCAGTCCTGAATGTATTAGATTCGTGACCGTTATGCTCACTTGCCTTCAGTAACAGTAAAGCTCTGCTAGATGAAATGCAATTGCCTCTGGTCTATTTTTTGGGGAATCCTGCAACGTGTTTAAGTTTTTACTCTGCTAACTATATGTTGGAGTTCTGCTCTGAATCAATATTGGGTAGAATTCCATGAGAGACTCAGCCCTTGGAAACGCTAGCGGCTGTCCCATTTCATATACTTACTTATCTGATGCAGAAATCCTGGGATGGGCAGTGTGTGGTTCCAGATGTGAGAGGCTAGCTGACTGGGGCAAATTGTCCAGTTGTTTTTCTGTATCTGCAGTGGGGACAGAGCCAAAAACTTGTATGTTACAAGTTAAGGTAGAACAGGCCTTGGCAACATACGAAGCAGAATATATAGACTACGGTCAATGTCTGTTCAGCCAGCAGGGGGTGATAAAGCTCCATTGTCGTATTATTATTTTTGCAAATACCTTGGTTTCCAACCATAATCCATTCCAGAGGTTCGTTTGTAAACCAAAACAGGTTGTAACCCAAGACACCCTTTTGCCAATGGGCCCTCCCAAAAAAATCTGTTCGTAATCCCCCCCAAAATATGGGTTGTAATCCAAAAAAAAATGTTGCAAACCGGGACACACACTTCTGGGTTTGACATGGTGGTAATCCAAAACGTATGCAAACCAAGGTACCACTGTACAGGGAATTTGCAAACACCTGATCAGCCCTAATAGATCCTGCTAGCCGACTGTGTTTGGATCTTGAGTTGTGCAGTCTTGAGCTGGAAAGAGATCAAACTGGGGAGCATTAACTACGAACCCCAAACTTGGATCCTCTGCAAACATGTGCCAAAGTTTTGCAGGGGTTTTGTTTTTTTTGCAGTGTTTTGCAGCGAAGACCCTGCATTTTGTAGCGCCCCACAAACTGAGCAATCGAGGCACTCAGACATGAAGCTTTAAAGTGCAGACTGTACCTGGAAAGAGCAGAGGCTTAGGATAAGCCCTAAGTCCCACTGAGTTCAGTGAGAGTATGTTCGCATTGCAGCTTCCTCTGCTTCCAGTCTGCTCCCACTGCTGGTTTTCGAAGCCACATTTCATTTCACTCTGAATTTGCACAATGCCTTTCTATATTACTATACACAAGGCAGTTTGCAGCAAGAAAATATACAACAAAGAATGCACACCATATAGTAATCTGATGCAATACAAAAAGTCATAATCTCAATAGCCTCACATTGGAAACAGGAGAAACCACCAAATAAAAAAGAATGGTTAAATAAGACAATTGAATGTATCGAACAGGCAGTGCTATCAGAAAAATTAAGGGACAACTCAAGAAGTAGGGTAGTAGAAGAATGGGACAATTTTCTGAACTATCTATCAATAAGATGTGACATGAACAGAGTTTATGCTTTGTAACAGCTCTTGCAGAGGAATCAAAGAAAATGAGGAACAGATAAAGGTTAAAGAGAAAAATAAGCAATAACTAAAATAAATAATAGTAGAGAATTGAATGTTTAATATTATATAATTTACTATATTATAATTATAGAAAAAGAGAACAACGAGAAATGGTGGGGCGTTAAAAGGGGGAAGTCAAAGACTACATAAAGTATGTAAACAATATAATAATAATAATAATAATAATAATAATAATAATAATAATAATAATTTTATTATTTTTACCCCGCCCATCTGGCCGAGTTTCCCCAGCCACTCTGGGCGGCTTCCAGTCAAATATTAAAACAATACAGCATTAAATATTAAAAACTTCCCTAAACAGGGCTGCCTTCAGATGTCTTTTAAAAATAGGATAGCTGCTTATTTCCTTGACATCCGCTGGATAATAAAGCATAATGGTGAGAATGTAAGATGTGTGATATAAGAGTGCATATTTCGATATAAAAATACTGTTTAGATATATGAATTTCTTTAATGCACCCTAAGTCGATACTATGTATGTTAAATAATATGTTGGTGGGAGTGATTTGTATGTTTGTTGAAAAACTTAATAAACAAAAATTTTAAAAAAAGTCAGAATGATACATAACTTTAGAACGGAGCGACTTATATCAAATAAAGTCATATTCAATGATCTATTAGAACATTACAGTACGCAATAAAATTAACTCTCAGAACACCAGCAAATAATAAACAGAAATTCACTCTTAACAATTGCGATAAATAATTACTAAACCACGTCCCATATAAATAACTGCCAGTCATAGGGCATAAAATACCACAATACATACAAGACCCTGTAAAAGGATCAAACTGAGAAACAAAATGATGCACAACTTAAAAAATTTATTCACATGGGATTAGCCACAGTCCATATTGATCCTGTAGTTTCTTGACAACTACTGTTGTTCGATATACTTCTCCCGCAAACCAGCTTCAATCAGATTAGAAAACTGGGTACAGAGGATGTGGTGATGCCGATAGAGGGAGCACTTGCTCAAAAAATGGGCGAGAAAATCCCACAGCAGTACCAAGTGCCCAGCAGCACTGCTCTGATTTATGCAGGCTTTTCTTTTAGATTTAAGCAAACGCCAAGAATGATATTTCCAGGCCATCTGTTTCTTACGGGTCCCTTCTTTCCCCATCCACCAAATATCACATGCAGAAAAGGCTACGCAAAAGTACATATGGGAGTTCTGCACACCACAAGAAGAAGTAGAAGAAGAGTTTGGATTTGATATCCCGCTTTATCACTACCCAAAGGAGTCTCAAAGCGGCTGGAGAGCCAGTGTGGTGTAGTGGTTAAGAGCGGTAGACTCGTTAACTGGGGAACTGGGTTCGTGTCTCTGCTCCTCCACATGCAGCAGCTGGGTGACCTTGGGCTAGTCACACTTCTTTGAAGTCTCTCAGCCCCACTCACCTCACAGAGTGTTTGTTGTGGGGGAGGAAGGGAAAGGAGAATGTGAGCCGCTTTGCGACTCCTTCGGGTAGTGATAAAGCGGGATATCAAATCCAAACTCTTCTTCTTCTCTTCTTCTTCTTTTCTCGAATATATCCCACAAGGCAGAAGAGGTTTAGAGCCTGAGTTTTCCTTCTTCTAGATGGGCTACCTTCCCAGGAGGATGTGTGCCCCTCACTTCCCTCTACAGCACGTGCAGAAACAGCCTTCTTAACTCTTGGTCTCATCTGCTCAGTCTGCCAGAGCCTGTCTTTGCATGCAGGAGAAGTCCCTAACTCACTGAAGGCATAAAAGGTAAAGGTAAAGGGACCCCTGACCATTAGGTCCAGTCGTGTCCGACTCTGGGGTTGCGGCGCTCATCTCGCTTTATTGGCCGAGGGAGCCGGTGTACAGCTTCCAGGTCATGTGGCCAGCATGACAAAGCCGCTTCTGGCGAACCAGAGCAGCACACGGAAACGCCGTTTACCTTCCCGCCGGAGCGGTACCTATTTATCTACTTGCACTTTGACGTGCTTTCGAACTGCTAGGTGGGCAGGAGCAGGGACCAAGCAACAGGAGCTCACCCCGTTGCAGGGATTCGAACTGCCGACCTTCTGATCAGCAAGCCCTAGGCTCTGTGGTTTAACCCACAGCGCCACCTGGGTCCCTATCACTGAAGGCATACCCTCCAACATTTCTCCAATGAACATAAGGACATCCCAAGGAACAGCTAGACATTCTGGAATCAAATCAGAAACTGGCTTCTGTAAATCTGGGTCTGTCCAGGGGAAATAGGGACACTTGGAGCTTCTGTGAAAGTTTGAGACCCATTGGCTACCGTCTCTTGGTTTAGCTGACCAGCTGATGCTGTTTCCTGGTGTGTGGCCACTCTCAGCTTCTAGGAGCCACAGGTGAGATATTAATGCAGGGCAAAGGTGGACAAACCACCCCAGAAGGAGCACAACGTGTCTCCCACCAGAGGTACTGCCCCTCCCCTAACACCTCATAGACCCCTAAATAAATTATAGATATGTTGCAGGCTGGGCCAAATGGGGGCTTGCAGGCACCATCAGCCAACTGCTCAGCAGCGCCTGCAAAGGACTTGGCTGGCATGCACAAAGCAGTACATCAAAACAGGTCGCCTGATGCCATTGCGACACCTGGAGGTTGACAGGTGCGCAGATCCAGTCCCCCACCCCTTGGTGCACAAGATGGCAGCTTCTTTCTTTCATACGTCCTAGGTGTGTGTGGTCTTCAAAGAGATCATCATTATTATTTTTAAAAACAAACAGCTCTTCAAAAGACAAGCGATTGCCAAGTTAAACAACACACCGTTTAGGGATTGGCAGGTGGTGGCTGGGTTGGTGAGGAAATACTTTTAAGTGACATATACAAGTTATTTATATTATTCGCCTTAAAGGCAATGATACTATGGAGTTAAAGGTAAAGGTAAAGGTACCCCTGACAGTTGACCCAGGTGGTGCTGTGGGTTAAACCACAGAGCCTAGGGCTTGCTGATCAGAAGGTCAGCGGTTCGAATCCCCGCGATGGGGTGAGCTCCCGTTGCTCGGTCCCAGCTCCTGCCCACCTAGCAGTTCGAAAGCATGTCAAAGTGCAAGTAGATAAATAGGTACCGCTGCAGCGGGAAGGTAAACGGCGTTTCCGTGCGCTGCTCTGGTTCGCCAGAAGCAGCTTAGTCATGCTGGCCACATGACCTGGAAGCTGTACGCCGGCTCTCAGCCAATAAAGCGAGATGAGCACCGCAACCCCAGAGTCGGACACGACTGGACCTAATTGTCAGGGGTCCCTTTACCTTTACCTTACCCCTGACAGTTAAGTCCAGTCGCGGACGACTCTGGGGTTGCAGTGCTCATCTCGCTCTATAGGCCGAGGGAGCCGACGTTTGTCTGCAGACAGCTTCCGGGTCATGTGGCCAGCATGTCTAAGCCGCTTCTGGTGAAACCAGAACAGCGCACAGAAACGGCGTTTACCTTGAGGTTTTTTTCTGGTATTTGCCGATACGTGACTGAGTCCTGCCTGAAAAAGCAACAGTCTGAGAGGGATTGTAGTTTAAGAATTAGCCTTGAGACGTCACCCACCCTAGCACCAAAGCCTTGTATGAATGGCTACAAATGGATTCAAATTGAAGTCCTGAGAGCAGCTCAGGCTTCTATCTACTCAGTGTTCAAAGGGCAAGTTAGTAATTGTATCGCTCACATTCACCCCGCATCCTGTAAAGGATAATATTCCATCATCTGTTGCCCATAAACAAATGCATCTCTGCTGCTGATTATCCCCAGGGATGTCGGAGATGAGGCCATCGTAAATTAAAGCAAGGAAGTTGGCCTCTTTATAACATCCTGATACTTGGCTTTCCTTCACACGTCTCCTCACACATCTTCTCAGCATGGGGGCGACCTGTTTTGCCCACCCACTAAGTACCAACTCATAGCTAGCTACACTTCTGGTTTTTTTGTGGCTGGGAGTGGGGGCAACTTATTACATTGGCCTGAGACTCAATTTGCACCCAGAGTACAACCTCGCAACACACAGATTGTCACTGTTTTAAGTAAGAGTTGATCCGAGATGAGATAGGTTTCATAGATCATGTTAGTGGTTTCCCCCCCACAAAAGCTAAGTCGATTTCCACACATTCTCTGTCTTGGAAACAGTGGGTCAAAGGCAGAAGCCTGTCTGTGGCTTTAAGAAAGAAGGTAAAAAGGTAAAGGATTCCTAGCGGGTGGTGCTGTGCTCTAAACCACTGAGCCCAGGGCTTGCCGATCAGAAGGTTGGTGGTTCAAATCCCCGCAACAGGGTGAGCTCCCATTGTTCGGTCCCTGCTCCTGCCAACCTAGCAGTTCAAAAGCACGTCAAAGTGCAAGTAGATAAATAGGTACCGCTCCGGCGGGAAGGTAAACGGCGTTTCCGTGTGCTGCTCTGGTTTGCCAGAAGCGGCTTAGTCATGCTGGCCACATGACCTGGAAGCTGTACGCCGGCTCCCTCGGCCAGTAAAGCGAGATGAGCGCTGCAATCCCAGAGTTGTCCGCGACTGGACCTAATGGTCAGGGGCCCCTTTACCCTTTACCTTAAAGAATCCTGAGATGGTTAAGTGCAGTCAAAGGTGACTATGGGGTTGCGGCATGCATCTCACTTTCAGGCCAAGGGAGCCGACGTTTGTCCGCAGACAGCTTTCTGGGTCATGTGGCCAGCTTGACTAAACCACTTCTGGCGCAACGGAACACCATGACGGAAACCAGAGCGCACGGAAACGCCGTTTACCTTCCCGCCGCAGCGGTACCTATTTATCTACTTGCACTTGTGTGCTTTCGAACTGCTAGGTTGGCAGGCGCTGGGACAAAGCAACGGGAGCTCACCCCGTCGTGCGGATTCGAACCACCGACCATCTGATCGGCAAGCCCAAAAAGCACAGTGGTTTAGACCACAGCGCCACCCACGTCCCTTTTAAGAAAGAAGACCTCCATCTTGGGAAGGAGGCTACTCTGTGGTTTATAGGGATGTTTGTGGCTGGGAGCCAGCGCTGGGGAGCTATAGCTCCCTATAGATATTTCTGGTCCAGCCTGGCTGGCTAAATGCAGAACTATTTTCCTAGAAAAAGAGGTGCTGGAACCCACCATGAATGTTTACCTTGTTCTCTTATAATGGCAATGGCAGCCACCTGAGAGGTGCCGGAAGCGAGTTCTGGCAGGTTCCGGCTGGAAAAATGCCCTGGCTAAAAGTCTACCCCAGGGGTCACCAACCTTTTTCAGCCGTGGGCCGATCCACTGTCCCTCAGACCATGTGGTGGGCCAGACTATATTTTTTTTTGGGGGGGGGGAATGAACGAATTCCTGTGCCTCACAAATAACCCAGAGATGCATTTTAAATAAAAGCACACATTCCACTAATGTAAAAACATGCTGATTCCTGGACCGTCCGAGGGCCGGATTGAGAAGGCGATTGGGCCGCATCTGGCCCACAGGCCTTAGGTTGCCTACCCCTGGTCCAGAGCTTTCAACCCTCCCTTTTTTTGCGGGAAACGCCCTTATTCCAATGCCGTTTCCCGCTGCTATCCCGGATTGTTGATATCCCTTCAATTTCCCGGATTTCAAAGGAAGCAGCTCCTCTCCCTCCCTGCCGGCCAGGGAGGCTCTTCAGCTGCGTTGCTCGGCTGCCAATAAGGAATCTGAGACCGACTGGGGGCGGAGCTTGCATGCCTTGTGCAGCCAGACTCTCACGCCCAACCAGACAGACAGCCTGCCTGCCGCCTACGCGCTCGCTCTTTCGCTCATCCGTTCGCGCGCAGCCTCTGGAGCGCAGGGTGGCGAGGCTACTTGGTGCCATTGCACCGCCCTCGCGGCATCCCTTATTTTCAAATCCGAAAGTTGACAGCTATGCCCTGGTCTACCCAATCTCAGCTATGTTGCCTTTGGGCCAAAACGGAGCGGGCGAAGGCCATCCACAACCTTAGAAAGACAGCAAGCTATGGGGCTTGTGTGAGTTTTAAACTCCCTGCGCTTCTGCATCAATAGCACTAGAAAAGCCAGTTTAAGATCTTTGGGGTTCCCCCCTCCCTTGCTGAGCTGCTCTAGGAAGAAGAAGAAAAGGGAAAAAAGAGCTAACATAAAATGAGCTCTTTGGATACAACTCTGGAGGGAGTTTTCGGAACTGAAATTGTCGAGTTGTTACGGGCTTACTCACAAGGATTTCTGCGCCTGTGTGTACGGAGGAGTTCAGAAGCAGAAATCAACTGGAAGATAAAACCCATGCTGTGCGGAAAGGTGTACTTTATGAACTTCCCTGGTGTGAGCGATGGGGAGCTGGGGGAGTTAAGCGGTTTAGCTAACAAATGCCGGAGAATCACAGATTAAGAGAATGAAGTTCCCTTGACTCCCCCACGCAGCCCTGTTTTCTTTAGTGCGGCTGGCAGGAGGAGAAATCTGTCACTGCTTCGCTATAGCCTGACGCATATTGTACAGAGGTCTCGGTCCAATTACGCCGGAAATCAACGTCAATGTACTTTAAGGTGTTGCCTCATATTATAATATTATAAAATCCTACTAATCTTTTGCCTCAATGTGACATTGGAGGAGCAGAACGATGTTTCTATTTTGATAATATATATATAGATATAGATATCTCTAACTTAAGGAGCAAGGGACCCAGGTGGCGCTGTGGGTTAAACCACAGAACCTAGGGCTTGCTGATCAGTAGGTCGGCGGTTTGAATCCCCATGACGGGGTGAGCTCCCGTTGCTCGGTCCCAGCTCCTGCCCACCTAGCAGTTCGAAAGCACGTCAAAGTGTGCAAGCAGATAAATAGGAACCGCTCCGGCGGGAAGGTAAACGGCGTTTCCGTGCGCTGCTCTGGTTCGCCAGAAGCGGCTTTGTCATGCTGGCCACATGACCTGGAAGCTGTACGCCGGCTCTCGGCCAATAAAGCGAGATGAGCGCCGCAACCCCAGAGTCGGTCACGACTGGAGCTAATGGTCAGGGGTCCCTTTACCTTTAACTTAAGGAGCAGCAAAATAAGTTTGACTATACAATTAAACTTGGTAACAATTTTGACAGACCCTCCAAGTGTCCCTATTTTCCAGGGACAGTCCCGGATTTACAGAAGCCGTCCCAGTTTCATGATTTGATCCGGGAATGTCCTGCTTTTCCTTAAGACTGTGATGGCTAACCTTGACACTCCAGATGTTTTGGGACTACAACTCCCATCATCCCTGACCACTGATCCTGTTAGCTAGGGATGATGGGAGCTGTAGTTCCAAAACGTCTGGGGTGTCAAGGTTAGCCATCACTGCCTTAAGACGTCCCTATTTTCATCAGAGAAATGTTGGAGGGGATGGAGTTATGTGACCAAGTAACTATATTATACAACCTTTAGAAGACATCTGAAGGGAGCCCAGTATATGGAAGTTTTTTTAATGTTTAATGTTTTATTATGTTTTTATATTTGCGTGTTTAGACCTTTAACTCCCCCCTTAAATAAATTCAGACAAGACTCAAATTTTTGGTTTGGTTTTTGGCAGAATTTAGGCCACAACTTTATTGATTACAGCAAGTGAGTGGTTGCATGGGCTCTGGTTCGACTATCTCCCTGCACCGTGGCAGGTAGCTCTGACCCAGGGCAGCAGCATAGCTCAGTCTAGGGTGAACACCTGGAACAGTGGAAAGTGGGTCAAGCTAGTCCACCACCCAAATTTCCCCCTGGACTCGGGTACGGACACAACCCCTCTCAGGGTTGAGCAAACCATCGAGTCCCTGGATTCCTTTAATGGAATACCCTTCGCATAGGGATGGCGAGAGCCAGAGCCGTCTTTCCCATAGGACTTAGTGGTGCGTTGCACCAGGGCGCCGGCCTCTCAGGGGCGCCGCAGCGAGTGGGGCAGCTGCGCGGCTTTGGCGGTGGCCTCCCCTTTCCCTGCACCCGCCAGCTGCTCCCCATCAACCATATGGCTGGCGGGCATGCAGCTTGCTTCCCAAGCCTTTGTGGGGATTGCTCTCCTGCAGCAGCATGGGGGAGAGTTGCCCCCCATGGCTGGCAGTGCACAGCTTCGCCCCCCCCCCCACTATCCATGGTAATTTGGGGGCGCTGGGCAAATATTTGCACCCCGGCACTGCCCTGGCCTTTAGCGAGGGGAGGAGGACAAAGCGAAAAAGGAGCATCATGCAGTGATGAAGATGGGGTGTGTGTATTTAGAAATGAAATAAAGGGGAGCAAGTAAGGGGGTAGAGATGATGGCAGGCTTGGGGGTGGCCTGAAAAGGGAATGCGAGCCGAGTGGGTTTCGAAGGAGGCGACGAGGTGGGAAAGAGAGGCTGCCGCCCCTGGAGCTGGGCAAACGGGGCGGGGGGGGGGTCTGAGAGAGAAAAGTGGGGAGGGGGTTTCATATTCATTTTAACTATAACGTGGAGAGTAGTGATGTATGGAAGTGAGAGCCGGACCATCAAGAAGACTGATCGCCGAAGAATGGATACTTTTGAATTGCAATTCTATTGCAATCATGGAATCATGACACATCAATCATGAAATCACGACACCACAATCATGAAATCACGATACCACAATCATGAAATCACGATACCACAATCATGGAATCACGATACGACAATTATGAAATCACGATACCGCAATCATGGAATCATGGCACCGCAATCATGAAATCATGACACCGCAATCATGGAATCATGACAAGAGGAAGCTCAGGCGCACGTGCAAGGGCCTTATGTAGGTCCCTCGATCTGATTGACTTGCGTCCCATTGGTTAGATTACACCCCAGCATCAAGGGACCTACCAATAGGGTGTTGTGGCTATCCACCCACAACACAGGGTTTGGTTGCCAGGTCGCACCGCAACACGTGCCCTCTTTGAGGGAGGACACGATGTGTTGGAAACAACCCAGAATGGCTGGGGCAACCATTCTTGTCCTCAACATGTGACTTTCCATCTAGATGAATTCCAGATCCTGTTGTTTCTAGATACCCGTTTGAAAACCCGCCCGTTGGCTGGATTATCTACACCAGTGTTTCCCAACCTTGGGCCTCCAGCTGTTTTTAAACTACAACTCCCATCTTCCCTAGCTAGCAAGACCAGTGGTCAGGGATGATGGGAATTGTAAGGTTGGGAAACACTGGTCTACACCTTTTCCTCGCCGCACACGCCATCCAAGTGAAGGGGCTTCCTATGGGTTTCCCAGTTCTGGTTTCCCTGTATCAACTTGACATAGTTTTCAGCACTGCCTTAACCACAGGGAAAGCAGCAAAAATCTATACATAAGAGGCGCTTCCCTTGGCAGTTTATACCCCCTGCAAATTGCCTGGGCAAATGCATCCATGCCATCCCGTTCTCGGCCTGCTCAGCCTTTGATTCCCGATGTATGAGGCTGATCTGAGAATTGATTTGCTCTCTGGGCAATTCCTTTCATCTGCTTTGCACAGGTGCAAAGTGTTATCAAAGAAGACCACACAGCCGCAAGGGACGGCGGCGAGGAGAGCAGAATCGAGCCCCGTATTTGCCAGACTTCTCTCCAGGAGGCAATGGGCTCCCACCAACACCACGCCGAGGTTTGCTGGGCTTTGTTTCCCTTCAAATCGCACTCCTCTTGTTGCAAACTGCCTTGGGACCTTTCAGTGAAGGGTGAGTAAGAACCCCTCAGGAGTAGCGTGAAATGAAAGCCTACACTGGCAGGAATGCACATTAAGTTTTTGTATACGTGAATATATCACACAAATGGATCCAGAGAGGGTTCAAGGCACATCTAAAATGCCTCTTACTGTACAAATATGTGCAGTGTCATGTTCCTACTAATTTATGACTCGGCCCAGTATACCTGAAGGAACATCTCTATCCCCACTGTTCTGCCCAGACACTGAGGTCCAGCTCTGAGGGCCTTCTGGCGGTTCCTTCACTGCAAGAAGCGAGGTTACAGGGAACCAGGCAAGAGGGCCTTCTAGGTGGTGGCGCCTGCCCTGTGGAACGCCCTTCCATCAGATGTCAAGGAAATAAGCAACTACCTGACTTTTAGAAGACATCCGAAGGCAGCCCTGTTTAGGGAAGCTTTTAATGTCTGATGTTTTATTGTGTTTTTAATATTCTGTTGGGAGCCGCCCAGAGTAGCTGGGGAAACCCAGCCAGATGGGCGAGGTATAAATAATGAATTATTATTATTATTATTATTATTATTATTATTATTATTACTGCAGCCACTGGAAACTTGAATCTTAATTTCCCTGTTCTATACCTCTGGTTGGATGGGGTGTTAGAGGAGAGGTAGTATCTCTGATGGGGGACACGCCATGCTCCTTCTAGGGTAGTTTGTTCACCTTTGGTACCCACGCTGCAATCAGTTTTCACCTGTGGCTGCTAGAAGCTGTCAGCATGTGACAGCAGCCACACTCCGGAAATCGCTTCATCTGGCCGGCTAAACCAGGCAAGGATAGCCAATGGGTCTCTAACCCTCTTTGAGTTAGGGACCTCTCCTTCACGTGAAGACAGGCTCCGGTGGATTTGCAACAGTTTGGCACCATTTTTGAGTGAATTGGGGAACGTCAGATTTTTGGTGAAATTGTGACCCTGTGGGTTAGGGATTTTGTTTTTTAAAAAAGTTTTTCCATAGGTTAAGGCGTTGAGGGCTGTTTTTTTTGGGGGGGGGGGTCTATGATACAAACCATGCTTTTTGCACCGCCAAACCTTGCAGGGGAGAATTTGCAACAATTTGGCACCATTTTTGAGTGAATTTGGATATCATCAGATTTTTGGTGAAATTGTGACCCCACGGGGTGGCTAAAATGTTTATGAAACACACTGAGCAAGTGGGAAAGAAGGAGCTGATTCATGGCAAAGTCCCTGAACTTTGTTCTGAATTAGCAAAGTATGAAGTCACCCTGTGGATGTGTATACTAAAGAGCAGAGCACAGGGGACCGGGGTTCAAACCAATCCCCAGCCAGGATGGCCAATGACCAAGGATGCTGGGAGTTGAAATCCAACCACCGTTGTTGGGTATTGCATTAGGCTATCCCTGCTGCACAGAACAAGGTTGGGTGGTTCACAGTTCACACGCACACATTCACCCCTCGATGACCACCACAACAAATGATAAACTGCATGTGTGAAGCATCTGCCCCAGATTAAATAACCGTAAAGGTAAAGGGACCCCTGACCATTAGGTCCAGTCGTGTCCGACTCTGGGGTTGTGGCGCTCATCTCGCTTTATTGGCCGAGGGAGCCGGAGTACAGCTTCCGGGTCATGTGACCAGCATGACAAAGCCGCTTCTGGCGAACCAGAGCAGCGCTTGGAAACGCCGTTTACCTTCCTGCCAGAGTGGTACCTTTTTATCTACTTGCACTTTGACGTGCTTTCGAACTGCTAGGTTGGCAGGAGCAGGGACCGAGCAACGGGAGCTCACCCCGTTGCGAGGATTCGAACCGTCGACCTTCTGATCAGCAAGCCCTAGGCTCTGTGGTTTAACCCACAGCGCCACCTGGGTCCCTTCAAATCACTTAACATCACATCGGAAAGATTTTCAGGGGAGGCTGTGGTCATCTTGAGTTGCAAATCCACAGCAGAAATGCCATGAGAGGTATCTGAATTAAGCGCCGGTGCAGTTTAAGGGTTATAGGTTCCCCCCAAAGAACTGTTTGAAATGCAGCTCTTTGAGAAGGCTCCGGTGGTATGTAGAGAGACCAAAATCATATGCTTGCTTTTCCTTGTCCTAGCTAAAATCATAACAAGCGACCGAGAAAGCTGAATTGCATCCAGCCTTGCGAAGACAGGAAACTTTTAATGGCCCTGGACTCTGCAATCTAGGTCTTGTTGGCATGGAGATATTTTTTTTTTCAGCTGTTCTGTACGGCAGCGTGCCCTCTCATGTTCCTTGCACTGCTTCCACCAAGCAGTATCCTGATAATTCCATCCTCAACATCCCCTCAAAGTGGAAACCATCAAGAGCTGCATTTGTTTGATTTCCCGAATCATGCGAATTATGATCAAAGTAATTACCCAGAGGCGAATGCTCATGGCCTTAATTGAGCATCTTCCTTGAAGCTAGCCGGGATCTCTTTTTGCACAAGAAGAAAGGGCGGGGAGACACCCTCTGTCTTAAATTGGGAAGGATCCTTGGGTAGGCACTCTTACGATCCCAAATCAAAACTGAGAATAAATGATGGAATGGTATTTTTACCTAGGTGGTCAATGTGAATCAAGGACCGTTTTAACACAGGGTGCGCGGCAAAGGGAATGGACTGTACCATGTGTACATGTTCTGGGAAGTCATTGCTTGGCGCAAGTTGCATATACCTGGCAGGGGCAAAGCAGTTCAAAACATGCACTTATGTGGACACTTTTTGCACAAAAATCCTTTATCAATGGAGAATCTGTTTGCCTGCAGACTAGCCTATAGAGCAGGGGTCAGCAACCTTTTTCAGCCGTGGGCTGGTCCACCGTCCCTCAGACCATGTGGTGGGCCGTACTATTATTTTTTTTTGGAGGGGGGGAGTGAATGAATTCCTATGCCCCACAAATAACCCAGAGATGCATTTTAAATAAAAGGACACATTCTACTCATGTAAAAACACGCTGATTCCCAGACAGTCCATGAGCCGGATTGAGAAGGCGATTGGGCTGCATCCGGCCCATGGGCCTTAGGTTGCCTACCCCTGCTATAGAGAGTAGCTTTGGCCCTGCATACCTGAAGGAGCGTCTCCACCCCCATTGTTCAGCCTGGACACTGAGGTCCAGCTCCGAGGGCCTTCTGGCGGTTCCCTTCCTGCGAGAAGTGAGGGTGCAGGGAACCAGGCAGAGGGCCTTCTCAGTAGTGGCGCCCACCCTGTGGAACGCCCTCCCATCTGATGTCAAGGAAATAAACAACTCTCTGACTTTTAGAAGACAGGCAGCCCTGTATTGGGAGGGTTTTTTTTAACGTTTGATGTTTTATTGTGTGTTTAATATTCCTTTGGGAGCCGCCCATTGGCTGGGGCAACCCAGTCAGATGGGCAGCGTATAAATAAATTTATTGTTGTTGTTGTTATTGAATAGAGAGGTGGCAATAGAGGTAAGGCAGAGCTGGTCCACTGATTTCACTAACTCTGCATTTGTTTGATCCAGCCTGAATTTTCATCCTGGTTTTGTAAAATGCAAGGCCTCTGAGAGAACTCTGAAAAGGTCATTAGCAAACGAGAACAACATTATACCACAGGAAGGAGAATAAGGAAATTATTCAAGCATTGTAATGCTAGTCCCTACAGACCCGTAGAAGCACTATTAAGCTGAAGTGAAAGAACCATCGCAAGAGCAGACACAGAAAAATTTCTCTCTAAGCCATTGTGACTCTGCATTAATTTGCTCATTAAAGACTTTCTGCACCACAGTGAGAAATATAGAATTCCGACCAAGATGCCTCAAATAGCGATGGACAAATCAAATAAATTCAATTTCTACATGCATAAAGGCCTGATTAGCGGATAAAGAAGAGAAAACTCTAAATAGAACTTTGCTCAGTTTTTTCATTTCACCCAGCTGAGACACAGAAGGGCAGAAGGATCAACACACTCAGCTTTTATTGAGTTTACATCGGGAACAGGGCTAATTAAAATATCAAACATCAAATGGCTGGGTTGGGAACATCTTCCTGACTGAGAAATACCTTCACACCAGTCACAAACATGACAGCTGAGTGACAAAAAACTCTTTGCCTGCGACTAGTTATCATGGAAAGTCGCAGCTGTCTTCATAAAGAAAAATAACTTTCTGCGCTGGAAGTGCATAAAGTTAAGCAAAACGCATTAAGCAGTTTAGTCCTTTATGTACAGACAAACCACACTAGAAAGCTAGCTGGGGATGATTTTTTTGCAAAACAGATGACACCTGAGGTAACTTCTAGAAGGGAGAAGAAGGAATTCTTTAAACCCGACACATCCTCTTAAATTTATTCCTCTATTCACATAAATGGATAAACTGTTGACAGTTTTCTCACTTGGCTCCGTTTCTACCTCATTATAATGTCAATCCCAACCATACGCCTCTTCCCATCTTTGGAGCAGGTATTTTATCTCTTAATGTGTATAAACTGGAGTACCTTGTAAGAAGTTGCCAACATCCTTCTCCTTTCTGCTGTCTGTTGGTGGCAAGCTGGAGAGTCCCTTCTCCTCCTTACTCTGCAGGAGTTGTCTGTTCCCGCAGAGGCCACTTCGACTTTGCTGGTCCCCCTTTCTGGATTCAGCCAGAACTCTCTCATCCCCTGTTGCAGAAGCACACGGAAGAGGCGTCAGTCACCCCTTTTTTGCTATTTCATAGAATCATAGAATCATAGAGTTGGAAGAGACCACAAGGGCCATCCAGTCCAACCCCCTGCCAAGCAGGAAACACCATCAAAGCATTCCTGACAGGTGGCTGTCAAGCCTCTGCTTAAAAGACCTCCAAAGAAGGAGACTCCACCACACTCCTTGGCAGCAAATTCCACTGTCAAACAGCTCTTACTGTCAGGAAGTTCTTCCTAATGTTTAGGTGGAATCTTCTTTCTTGTAGTTTGAATCCATTGCTCCGTGTCCGCTTCTCTGGAGCAGCAGAAAACAACCTTTCTCCTTCCTCTATATGACATCCTTTTATATATTTGAACATGGCTATCATATCACCCCCTAACCTTCTCTTCTCCAGGCTAAACATACCCAGCTCCCTAAGCCGTTCCTCATAAGGCATCGTTTCCAAGCCTTTGACCATTTTGGTTGCCCTCCTCTGGACACGTTCCAGCTTGTCAGTATCCTTCTTGAACTGTGGTGCCCACAACTGGACACAGTATTCCAGGTGAGGTCTGACCAGAGCGGAATACAGTGGTACTATTACTTCCCTTGATCTAGATGCTATACTCCTATTGATGCAGCCCAGAATTGCATTGGCTTTTTTAGCTGCTGCATCACACTGTTGACTCATGTCAAGTTTATGGTCTACCAAGACTCCTAGATCCTTTTCACATGTACTGCTCTCAAGCCAGGTGTCACCCATCCTGTATTTGTGCCTTTCATTTTTGGAGGAAGCATTAACCCTAGCCAGGGGCGTAGGAAGTGGGAGGCGGGGGACGGGCTGCCCCAGGTTCCATCATGGAGGGGTGACAAATTATCAAGGAACAATTACTTCCCTACTAGGGTGGTTCATAAAAAACTTTCTTTTTTTTGAAAATGCCTGCTCCTAAGGTCTTATCTTGCTACAATAGGGATTATATAGCTATATATGAAATTTCATGCATATCAGTTAATATCTTGACCCTCCTCCACGAAAATAGCTGCTTACTTGACTGTTTTCCTATGTCGTGAAATTTCAATTCAGTGGAGCACTTACTGTTCCCAACCCTAACCCTGCAAAAAACCATCTAATTAGACTTTAATGTGATTTTTACATGTTTTTAGGAGGTAATTTAATTATTGTTTGATTTTATATCAATGTTATGTATCTGATGTTAGCCGCCCTGAGCCCGACTTCGGCCAGGGAGGGTGGGATATAAATAAAAGTTTATTTTTACTTATTATTATTCCTTTGCAAGTAAATATGAAATAATGTAAAACCATTTTTGCAGGCAAAAAAATAAAAAAATAAAAATCAATGTGTGTGGGGGTGACAATAAATTTTCTGCACCGGGTACCACCTGACCTTCCTATGCCTCTGACCCTAGCAAGTGTTATAAGAATTCTAAAGTCTCAAATACAAAACAAATGTCCATAAAGGCAAACACATACATAACTATATAAAACCATGTGTCTGAAATAGTACAGGGAGAGCAATCCTGAGGCCATTTCGAATCTCCCAAATTGCCCTCAATATATTTCTCTGCAAGGAGGGAAGAAATGGGGAAAGACTCCCCATTGACTTTTTTGCTTGCAAATCCTGTCTTAAGGGCATATTTGTGTATCAACAGGGTGAGTCCATGACCTGGATTCAGATCATCACAAAAGAATGGCCAGGCTGCCCAGGTAAAACAATCAGTGACCGTTATCAGGTATCCTGGCAGACAGGATTTCTGCTGTAGACCGCCTCCTTCTGTGATGTATGTATGATGTTTTGGGGTGGTGGTCTTGGGCTACAGGGTGGGCAATTTCAAAAGGCTATATAAGGGCTTGCACACAATTTTTCTGGGTTCTCTCCTCCCTTCTGCGTGTGGTGAGTTCCTTGAATAAAGATCAGGCTTACTAGCCACTTTGCTTCTCAATATTCTCTGGTTGGCCTCTGTTATTTTCTCCTACCAATAGGGAACCCACTTAAGGACTCTATATGGGCTCTTGGATACCCCATAAGGGAAAAGGAGCAGTTTCCCCCCTTATAACACAGGTAAAACCCTGGCAAATTTACCCTTGGCGCTTTGCTCATTTCCTGTGCCGTGCTGGCTCCCTCGCAGCTTCCCTGCTTGTTGCCTTTTCAGGGGTTCCTTTGAAAAAGAGAAAGCACATTTAGGTATACAATCTGTCAAGTTTTACCAGGGAGGGTTACAGCAACCGTGGGCATCTTTAGTAAATGTTGCATTGAGAGAGGCTTCATAGCCTAATGTCTTGTGCCCAAGAGCAGCGATGAAGCATCGTTTGACGATGCCCAGGCATGCAGGGTGACCAGAACCTGCTGGGCCAGCCCAGTTGACGCTGCTGATACCACCAGGGGCGTAGCAAGGGGGCGGGGGGGCGGGCCGCCCCGGGTTCCACCCCAGAGGGGGGGGTGACACTTAAAAAAATTTTTTTAATTTTTTTTTAACTTCATTAAAAAAAAAGAGATAATAGACACACACACACAACCCCCCCCCACCTCACAAAGTGGCACCATCAGAGGGGGGGTGACACTTTTTTTTATTATCATTTTTTTATTATTATATTTTATTTTAACTTTATTGAAAAAAAAGAGATAATAGACACACACACACAAAACCCCCACACCTCACAAAGTGGCACCATCAGAGGGGAGGGGGTGACACTTTTTATTTTTATTTTTTTTATTTTTTTACATTATTTTTTATTTTTATTTTTATTTTATTTTAACTTTATTGGGGGGGGGGAAGAGATAATAGACACACACACACACAAACCCCCACACCTCGCAAAGTGGCACCATCAGAGGGGGGGTGACACTTTTTATTTTTTATATTTTTTTACATTATTTTTTATTTTTATTTTTATTTTATTTTAACTTTATTGGGGGAAAAAGAGATAATAGACACACACACACACAAAACCCCCACACCTCGCAAAGTGGCACCATCAGAGGGGGGTGACACTTTTTATTTTTATTTTTATTTATTTTTTTACATTATTATTATTATTTTTTATTTTTATTTTATTTTAACTTTATTGGAAAAAAAGAGATAATAGACACACACAAAAAACCCCCACACCTCGCAAAGTGGCACCATCAGAGGGGGTAACACTTTTTAATTTTTTTTAATTTTTTAAAAATTAAAGTGGTGGGGGGTGACAAAAAAAATTCCGCCCCGGGTACCACCTGGGCTTGCTACGCCTCTGGATACCACCAGGCAGGTGCGCACTGGGGGGGGGGCAGGGGGAGTGAGCCCACTGAGCCAGCCAAACCCGTGCCACTGGAGCCAAGTGTGGCTTTGTTGCGACATCTGCCCGTCCGCACAGGGGGGAGCCCGGCCAGCTGGACAGGTGACTGGGAGCGGCCACCAAGACCATATAACACCGGTCCTGAAAGATCTACATTGGCTCCCCGTACGTTTCCGAGCACAATTCAAAGTGTTGGTGCTGACCTTTAAAGCCCTCAACGGCCCTGGGCCAGTATACCCGAAGGAACGTCTCCACCCTCATCGTTCAGCCTGGACACTGAGGTCCAGCTCTGAGGGCCTTCTGGTGGTTCCCTCATTGCGAGAAGTGAGGTTACAGGGAACCATGCAGAGGGCCTTCTCGGTAGTGGCACCTGCCCTGTGGAACACCCTCCCATCAGATGTCAAGGAAATAAATAGCTATTTGACTGTTAGAAGACATCTGAAGGCAGCCTTGTTTAGGGAAGTTTTTAATGTTTGATCTTTTATCGCCCTTCTTCTTCTTCTTCTTCTTCTTCTTCTTCTTCTTCTTCTTCATATTCTGTTGGGAGCCACTGAGAGTGGCTGGGGAAACCCAGCCAGATAGGCGGGGTATAAATACATTATTATTATTATTATTATTATTATTATTATTATTATTATTATTAACATGGCCCTTGGTGGGTGAATCTCCCCAACACCCACAGAGAGGTTTTGTTTTGCTCCTGTTTTTATTATATATTTTGTGTTTTCATCTTGTATTTTTTATGCTCTGGACTGCCCTGAGGTCTACAGATGAAAACTTTAATTATTATTATTATTATTATTATTATTATTATTATTATTATTATTATTATTATTAATTTATTTTCCCTCACCTCCAATCCTGGATGTGAAATTCACAACATGTCCTTTCATTCTCCCACCAAAGAAAAGGCGGTTCCCTTTTTAATTTTCCAGCCGACTCTTACCTTTCCATCTTTCCATCAGGGCTGACACCTGATTAAAGAAATGTTCATTCTAACTCAGAGGGGTTTTCCTATTGCCTTGGCAAGGGATTGTTCAGAGGAGGGGGGGGGAAACCACCCCATCCCAAAACTTAGCTTATCTAGGTGAGCCTAGCAAGGCGAGAAGACATGGCTCCGGGGAGATCTGTTCCTGATTAGAACTTAGGAGCCGCTAGACTGTCGCTAGACTGTCTCCCTCCTCGTTCTGCTCATCTCATTATTGAATAACACTTTCTCCTTGGGGTAATGACAAGAAAATGAGCAAATGAGGTTGCTGATAGATGGAGGAAGGAAAAGACATATTGAGAAGCGATGAAAGAAACATCTGGGGGCAGTGCCCAATGCAGGGAAGGGTGGATAATCTCATTTCCCCTACTCCACAGCAGAATCCCCCTTAGGAAGCCACATTTTTCCAAAGCGAGGCCTTCTGGGGAAGTCCTGAGGACCCTCTCCTTCAAGCTCTCATCTTGTTGACAACATTTTACAGGCAGTGAGTGAAAGGTGTCTTCCACAAGGTTGTGAGCTCGGCGGAAGAGGGCAGACTTTGTGCCTTGCATGTGGGAGTTTTCAAACTCAAGCCCTGGCTCCTCCCATTAAAATGATCAGGGGGCAGCAAGTGATGGGGAAGACCGTTCTTCGTTAGAGACCCTGGAGGACCAGACAACACTTGTGCTGGGGGGGGGGGGCAGTTCTGCGCCATGAATTTAAAGCACATTCAATGCATCTTCAAAGCCACATAAATTTCCCCCAAAGAATCTGTAGTTTATCCCTCACAGAGCTACAATTCTTTGGTGAGAGAAATGTGCTTCAAATATGCTCTGAATGTATGGATTGGGTCTGCTGCAGGGGCGTAGCAAGGGGGGTGGGTGGGCCGCCCCGGGTTCCACCCCAGAGGGGGGTGACACTTAAAAAAAAAAAAAAGTAAATTATTTTTTTTAAAAAAATTTTTTTAACTTCATTGAAAAAAAGAGATAATAGACACACACACACACACAACCCCCACACCTCACAAAGTGGCACCATCAGAGGGGGGGTGACACTTTTTTTTACTTTTTTATTTTTTTACATTTTTATTATTATTTTAATTATTTTTTATTTTAACTTTATTGAAAAAAAAGAGATAATAGACACACACACACAAAACCCCCACACCTCGCAAAGTGGCACCATCAGAGGGGGGTGACACTTGTTAATTTTTTAAAAATTAAAGCGGTGGGGGGTGACAAAAAAAATTCCGCCCCGGGTACCACCTGGGCTTGCTACGCCTCTGGTCTGCTGCCCTGGAGTAAGGCAGCTTCCTCTGTTCCTAAGAAATAAACCAGTTGCCTAAAAAATGCCCCCCACCCTCCACCAAGAGGGAATCTATGCTAGGAGTGCAAGACCTGGAATTTAGTTTTCCAGACTGACAGATCCTGATTCTGGAAATGCGAAACCAGCTTTTACAACATGCGTTTAAGAAAATTTACCAAACATATCAACAACACACTTTCTCCAATTCAGGCATCCATCAGCCCTGTAAGCCATGAGAATACAAGATAATACTGTAATATAGATTTCATAGAATTTAGTGTAACTGCTATACAAGACAAGGAACTAAGCAGTGGTTTCATTGTCATAACTTTTCCTGTAAAGGACCATTTTGCAGCTTTAGTTTTGTGAAGACGCCAGGAATTTGTGGCACAGATCATTGGCTCCTACACAGAACTACAACGCCTGAGCTTCCCTTGCTAGAGATCCATTTCCATTCAACAGGTCTGAGGCTGTTTCATTTGGGTTTAATTTGTAGTGTAGAGACAGACACACCCTGCCTTTGGTAGGCTCCTTGAGAGTGCTAAACTCCCCATGCAGAGAAGCTATTTTCTGAAGCAGAGACATACCTTAAGGCTTTGGCCTTTGCTGATTTAATTGAAGTCAGTTTTTATAAACCAAATAATTCATAATATCAAATTGCTTTGGGATTCTGGCCAACAAAGTAAGGTCTCAAGAAACACGCCATATACATTTGAGGTTATGTCCTCATAATAAAACATCTCTGACCATTTTAATAATGTTTTGCAAAGTTGATTATTCCATATATGCTTTCTTTGTCTGTTTCTGCATGTAAATGGCTGCGTAATTATCTCCTGTTTGAACATACCAGCCTTTTATCTGCACATGGGGCATAACCTTCATCCTTCAGTGTAGCAAAGACTTGGATGGATTCCTAGAATGATAAATACCGTCAAAGACGTACTCGTGGCTCGTTGAGACATAATTTCTATATATCTATTTCATCATGCCTGAAAATGTTCCATGCGGTTCAGCAGTTCTGTCCTATTTATCTACCGGTATTTATTTACTTACATGCTTACTTATTAGACCTGTTTGGATTTCTGTTAATATGGTGCTGGCTTTGTTTGAAGGGTGCTTAGAAACCTCAACTGGCTCAAAGAGGTGCAGCCAGATTGTTGACCAGGGCTGGTTATAGGGTTATAGCGCGGGTGGCGCTGTGGGTTAAACTACAGAGCCTAGGGTTTGCTGATCAGAAGGTTGGCGGTTTGAATCCCCGCGACTGGGTGAGCTCCCGTTGCTCGGTCCCTGCTCCTGCCAACCTAGCAGTTCGAAAGCACGTCAAAGTGCAAGTAGATAAATAGGTACCGCTCCAGCGGGAAGGTAAACGGCGTTTCCGTGTGCTGCTCTGGTTCGCCAGAAGCGGCTTTGTCATGCTAGTCACATGACCCAGAAGCTTTACGCCGGCTCCCTCAGCCAGTAAAACGAGATCAGCGCCGCAACCCCTGAGTTGGACACGACTGGACCTAACGGCCAGGGGTCCCTTTACCTTTACCTGCACTGGCTATGGAGCGCCATTCAAAGTGCTGGGTGTTATCAATAAAGCCCTATATGATTTAGGTCCAAGCAATCTGTACCTGTCTGGGTTCGGAGATCTTCGAGGGAGGCCCGTCTCTCAGTCCCACCCCCCCCCCCACAGGCACGCTGTTTGCTTCCAGATCAAGCCCACTGTTCTAAAACGTCACCATGATAGGCAGGGCAAGATTTAGGTTTGATGAGGCCCTAAGCTACTGAAGGTAATGGGGCCCTTTATATGTCCAGCTGTCCTTTGTCAACAACAAATTGTCGCTGTTTTTTTCTGTTGAATACATGCTATATGGTAATTTATGGACCTAATAGGTATCTAAAACCATTTGCACATAAAAAAATATGTATTTTAACAAAGTAATTGTGTTTTTTTAAATTTTATATTTTGGAAATGTACAGTTGTTTTTTTCCTTTAACTTTTTGGGGGGCCCCCAAGAGAGTGGGGCCCTAAGCTATGGCTTGTTTAGCTTATATGTAAATCCGGCACTGGGTTGCCGTATCCTCTCCCCAGCAAATTATGTAAAAGTAAAGGTAAAGGACTCCTTGACAGTTAAGTCCAGAGTGGTGCGGCACTCATCTCACTTTCAGGCCGAGGGAGCTGGCATTTGTCCACAGACAGCTTTCCGGGTCATGTGGTGAGCAGGACTAAACCACTTCTGGCGCAACAGAACTCCGTGACAGAAACCAGAGCACACGGAAACGCCATTTACCTTCCCATCACAGTGGTACCTATTTATCTACTTGCACCTGGTGTGCTTTCGAACTGCTAGGTTGGCAGGAGCTGAGACAGAGCAGCGGGAGCTCACCCCGTCGTGGGGATTTGAACCGCAGACCTTCCGATTGGCAAGCCCAGGAGGCTCAGTGGTTTAGACCACAGTGGTATCCTCTCCCCAGCAAATTATGTAATAAGCAGTCAGAAAAGGCAATGCACGATGCCACCACGAAGGGTACGATACTAACATGCCTGCACCAGTGCTGACTGCGTTGCGTTGTGGGAATGTTTCTGTGTATCGCTGGCAGCGGGAGTTCGCAAAAGTAGCCTCCCTCATGCCGAGATGAAAAAGCATTGCTCAGAGGGAACCTCGAGCATAGCAACAGAGACATGTCAAAAGTATACAAGGAAGCGCTTTAACATCTGTAGATAAGAAAAGTATAGATTTGTTTCTCCCTTGGCAGATTACAAGCCTGTTTGCGGTGGGGGGGGGGGAGCTAAATTCAGACGCTCCTTCCACCCCCAGCTCCAGAAAAACGTCCCAACCGCATCCGAAGAACATGTGTGACCAGTTCACCACACATTCTTTCTATCGCATGTGTTATAAGAATCTTAAGGTCTCAAATATAGAATAAATATTCATAAATGCACGTATATCTAAATATATGAACCATGTGTCTGAAATAGTATGGGAGAGCAATCCTGAGGCCATTTTGACTCTCCCAATGACCTCAGATATTCCTCTGCAGTGAGGGAGGCAAATGGGGAAAGCCTTCCCATTGACCTTTTGCTTGCAAATCCTGTCTCAAGGGCGTATTTGTGTATGAATAGGGCGAGCCTGTGACCTGGATTCAGGAGCTAAAGTCTTGACCATCCCGAAAGAATGGCCAGGCTGCCCAGGTAATGCAATCAGTGACCATTATCAGGTATCCTGGCAGACAGGATTTCTGCTGTAGACCGCCTCCTTCTGTGATGTATGTATGATGTTTTGGGGTGGTGGTCTTGGGCTACAGGGTGGACAATTTCAAGAGTCTATATAAGGGCTTGCGCACCACTGTTCAGGGTTCTCCTCCCTCCTGCGTGTGGTGAGTAGGGACCCTGTTGCAACAGTTCATTGAATAAAGATCAGGCTTACCGTACTAGCCGCTTTGCTTCTCAATATGATCTGGTTGGCCTCTGTTATTTTTTCTTACCGATAGGGAACCCACTTAAGGACTCTGTTCGGGCTCCAGAATAACCCATAAGGGAAAGGGAGCAGTTTTCTTATAACATATGTTTGCCCACACATCATATTATGATTGTATCGGGAAGGAAGATATAGGTTTGATTGTATGGATGGATGACAGAGAGCTGCATGTTTGTGTGTGTGTGAAACTGCAGTTTGAATTGTAGCCATTATTTCCTAGTCAAAAATATGAGGAATATCTCTATGAATAAAATTACAAGTAATTCACAATGGCAAATCATACTCTATTCATAGATCTGCAACATCTCTGTACGAAACCAACCTTCCCATGCAGTTCTTCAGCTGCAGGCGGGGTCTCCGGTGACCTTATGGAAACAACTGCCCTCTTTTTAAGGAATAATTCGCCATCCCCTGCAATGAAAACCAGAAGTATCCCAATGATTACGCTTGGTGAATTCATAAAAACTAAAGAAAGGTGCGCCCTCTGCTTAATTGCGATGACTCTACTGAAAACCAGCAACACCTAAATCATCATGCAAGCAAAGCTTCTCCCATGTGAGGCAGAAATATTCGATCATAGTTACCGGTAATTTTCATGAATTAAGCCAGGCTTCCTCAACCTTGGCCCTCCAGATGTTTTGAGACTACAATTCCCATCATCCCTGGCCACTGGTCTTGCTAGCTAGGGATCATGGGAGTTGTAGGCCAAAAACATCTGGAGGGCGAGGTTGAGGAAGCCTGCATTAAGCACAGCATAGCTGTGAACTTTCCCCCTTTTTTTGCAGGAAATTCCCTTATTCCGAATAGGATTCCTCACGAGAAAAGGAAAAGGTTGACAGCTATGAAGCACAGGCAACCACAGAGTTCAGGGACGAAGCGACTTTTCCCTGGTTTCATGAATGAACCAGATTTACAAATTTGTTCTAGTAGTAAGGTTAAAGCTTACTGGGAAATGATGTATAATGAAATGAAAAGGATGTTTAAAATAACATTTGTAAAAACAAACAAACCCAGAAGTTTTTCTTTTGGGAATTATAGGGACAGAACTACCTAAAATGTATAGAAACGTATTCATGTATGCTACTACAGTGGCAAGAATGTTACTTTCCCCTAAATGGAAAGAAGCAGAAGTCCCAGCAAAGGAAGAATGGATACAAAAACTTACAGAATATGCAGAAATGGCAAAACTTACAGAAAGAATAAGAAATCAAGATAACAAAACTTTTTTATATAAAAGAATGGAAATGGTTTATTGAATATTTACAGATAAATTGTAAACAGATAAAAACATTGGCAGGATTATTGCAGTAGCCTGCAGTATATATTTAAAGAAGATGAATAAATGAGTAAATTAAGTTAATTTGGATATGCAGAAGATATTAAAAACAAATTTAAGGAATTGCAGAAAGAGGAGAAAGGAAGTCAAGTATTGAAATGTCAAAATGATTGTAAAATTAGTGAAATGTATGAACTGGAAGAGAATGAATGAATGAATGAATGAATAGTTTTAAACTATGAGGAAAGTTTATTTTAGCAGCGATTCCTGCAAAGTGGTTTCACAAGGAGGGGGAAAGGCCTTTCATTCATAGCATTCTGTTTGCGAACTGCGAGGAAGAGCCCTTCTGGGGCAAACCATAGGCCCGTCTAGTCCAGAGCTTGGAAAGTTCATTTCGAAAAGGAATTAATCCCTCGCTCATCTATCACCGACTACCAGTCACGATGGCTATGTTCTCTACCTGCAACGTTGGAGGTGATATGCCTCACTGAGGCACCAACTTGCACCCAAGATGGAGGGCCCCCGGCGTGCGTCGTGTGTGTGTGACATCATGGGCGTGATGTGTGCATAACATTGCATCATCGGGAGAACACCATGCATTGGCTCCCAGTACGTTTCCCAGCACAATTCCATAGCTATCAACTTTCAGATTTGAAAATAAGGGATGCCACGAGGGCAGTGCAATGGCACCAAGTAGCCTCGCCACCCTGCGCTCCACAGGCTGTGTGCGAACGGGTGAGCGAAAGAGCGAGCACGTAGATGGCAGGCAGGCTGTCTGTCTGGTTGGGCGTGAGGGTCTGGCTGCACAAGGCATGCAAGCTCCACCCCCAGTCGGTCTCAGACTCCTTATTGGCAGCCGAGCAATGCAGCTGAGGAGCCTCCCTGGCCGGCAGGGAGGGAGAGGAGCTGCTTCCTTTGAAATCCGGGAAATTTAAGGGATATCAACAATCCGGGATAGCAGCTGGAAACGGCATTGGAATAAGGGAGTTTCCCGCAAAAAAAGGGAGGGTTGACAGCTATGCAATTCAAAGTGTTGGTGCTGACCTTTAAAGCCCTAAACGGCCTTAGTCCTTTATACCTGAAGGAGCGTCTCCACCCCCATCGTTCTGTTCGGACACTGAGATCCAGCACCGAGAGCCTTCTGGCCGTTCCCTCATTGCGAGAAGTGAGGTTACAGGGAACCAGACAGAGGGCCTTCTCAGTGGTGGCACCCGCCCTGTGGAGCACCCTTCCAGCAGAGGTCAAGGAAATAAACAGCTATCTTATTTTTAAAAGACGTCTGAAGACAGCTCTGTTTAGGGAAGTTTTTAGTATATAATGCTGTATTGTTTTTAACACTCGATTGGGAGCCGCCCAGAGTGGCTGGGGAAACTCAGCCAGATGTGTGGGGTGCAAACAAACAAACAAACAAACAAATAATGATAATGATAATAATAATAATAATAATAAATAATAATAATAATAATGCTTGGAGCCCAACCCAGAACGACCTCAAGGGCTGGTGGCTCCTCCTCTCTCACAAACAGCATAAAGTATCACTGTGGTGATAATTTGAGCCATAAACAACCAAAACCACCTCACAATGGCTGAAAATGTAATAAAAGATTTACTGGAATACTCTTCTGAAAAACTAATAGTCCTTCAATTAAGCCACAAGATTAACAAAGCCATACATTCATGAGGAGCCAGCCACTGAAGCCATGCCACGTTTGGCTCCACGCTCGACCTCCTGCATCCCCTCAATGTTGAGGGGGTCTGGCCCCCTCCCAACAGATGGGGGGGTCGAAGACACCTCAGCCCCATAGAGCTGGGGCCCTGATGCCTCGCAATACCAGTCGCTGGAAATCTCAGGTGGGGAGAGTGCAGCTGAACTGCTTGTGGGCTTCCCATTTAGTCATCTGGTTGGCTGCTGTGAGAACAGGACACTACTGTAGGGAATGAAGTGTCCAAAATCAGAAGCTCTTTCGCAATTAAATAAGAAAATAATCTTAATTACAATTTTAAAAAACACCCAAAACAATCCAGATAATCTAAGCAACTGAGTCACGCAAAACGCTACAAGGGGAAGAAAAAATTCCTCAGGTGCGCTAATCAGCGTGGCCTGAGGACAAATGTCTTTTTAACACCCTATAGAAAGAGCAATCAGGGCCCATAATATGTAGGCCTCCCCACAAACCAGTTAAGCTCCATCCCTATCAGCCAAGGTCCTGTTAATACCCCTGGCCTTCTTGACACAATGCTAAAATTAAACTGCAAGCACTTTTGTTTGCCCTAAGGGCTTAGCGGTGTTGCACATATTTGCACATAGGTCAGAAGGTCCAACACTTCAGTTCTCGGCATCTTCCATTAAAGGGATTCCTGATAGCAGGGGTTGGGAAAGGTCAAGAGACCTTGGCTCGCCATTTTTGATGTATTTTAGTGTTTGTTGGAATCCGCCCAGAGTGGCTGGGAGGACCTGGCCAGATGGGCGGGGTACAAATAATAAATTATTATTATTATTAGGGACCCAGGTGGCGCTGTGGGTTAAACCACAGAGCCTAGGGCTTGCTGATCAGAAGGTCGGCGGTTCGAATCCCTGCGACGGGGTGAGCTCCCGTTGCTCGGTCCCTGCTCCTGCCCACCTAGCAGTTCGAAAGCACATCAAAGTGCAAGTAGATAAATAGGTACCTCTCCGGCGGGAAGGTAAACGGCGTTTCCATGCGCTGCTCTGGTTCGCCAGAAGCGGCTTTGTCATGCTGGCCACATGACCCGGAAGCTGTATGCCGGCTCTCGGCCAATAAAGCGAGATGAGCGCCGCAACCCCAGAGTCGGACACGACTGGACCTAATGGTCAGGGGTCCCTTTACCTTTATTATTATTATTATTATTATTATTATTATTATTATTATTACTCTTCAGTGCAGGCAATATTGCAAGGCGTCCCTTTTGCTCATGGTGGTTGTAGTAGCAGGAGGCTAGACTGCATCCTATGCTCATTTGCTGCTGCACAGCAAAGCATTCCATATCTCAAAATGATTTAAAAATTAAACGGCTGTGACTTCCCAATACAGAATGGGGGATAGCCTCAAGGCGCTCTCTCTCTCTCTCTCTCTCTCTCTCTCTCTATATATATATATATATATATACAGGTGAAAGTAACAATTTCAACTTTGGGATGCTCATCAGCTGCACGCCATAATCATCACAATTATAACAAATAAAGGCTTGACATATCTCGCTTTCCATGTCATGAGTCTATCTACAGTAATAAGGTGCAAGTGTCTCTGCGTCCAGTCCCTGTGTCCGTCACTGTGTCCTACTGCGCATGTGCCCCACGGACACAGGGATTGGAGCGCAGAGACTTCGGGCGGCCGGGCGAAACTGCGCATGTGCCCCACGGGCACAGGGATTGGAGCGCAGAGACTTTGGGCGGCCGGGCTGTTGAAGCGGCGGGTGCGCGCTCGCGTGGACTTACTTCTAAGCGGCAGCGGCCGTTACAAGTGGCGGCTGAGTTGGCCTGCCGGGGCCTGGCTGGTGCCAGTGGTGCCGCCGCCGCCGCGATGCGCCTCCTGCGCTGCCTGCTGAAGGGCCATTCGGCGCTGGCCGGGGCGCCCAAGTACATCGAGCACTTCAGCAAGTTCTCGCCGTCCCCGCTTTCCATGATGTTCTAGCGCCCGTTAATTTAACGGGCTTAAAGTCTACTAGTCTCATATATTAAACTCCAGTAGCTAAT